>OX578277.1:13692717-14000217 GCA_951217055.1 Gerris lacustris
ATTATATATATATGTGTGTGTGTGTGTTTGTGTGTGTATATAATTAAAGGTTTGCCCCTACTTTGTTGAGAATAGTTTTTCATTTCATAAATTCAAAAAACCAAATCCAGCCTTAATTTTTTTTCATGTCTCTACGTATGTATATAATGTCTCTTACTATCTATCCAAATTTGGCTATACAAAATCAATTAATTTCTGCGCAGAGGTATGCACTAAAATGTTGAAGGCTTTATGGACAAATATTAGTAAAACTAAAGTTATTAACAATTTTATAAAAAAAACAAAAAAAAACAAAAAAAAAACATTTTCATAACATCCATGGTCATTGATTTTTTTTTTTTTTTTTTTTTTTTTTGTTTACATAAAAACAAAACACTAAAACAGAAAAGCCGGTGTTTACTAAATTGTCTGAGAAATATGTTTTAAACACGGTTTCAGGTCAGCTGAGATCCACTAGCAACAAGTGATCTTTAAAAAATGTCTGTCTGTCCGTCTGTAGTCTATTGTCTGAGTCTCTTTATTTCATGATATTTAACTTTAAAATCAATAATCAATCTCGATACATTTAATAAAAAAAATACGTGTGGTGTCGTGGGACACCCGGTAGGAACGAAGTTCCTTACACTATTCATTAAATATAAATGATAAAATCGCTGTAATAACTACGTATACATGGTGGAGTTAGAAAAGAGACATATTTAACTATTTGTACTAGCGGAGTTAAGGCAAAATTAAATGAAAATCTTTTTATTATCTTTGAAGCGAGCGTCTTTCAATAAATAATGTATTGTATATTGAGAAAAAAGAACTGTCCTCCCAGGCCCCGTCGGCATATTACTCCAATTAAATATTAAAATAAAAAATATAAATCATTAACTCACAAAAACTTTTGCTTGTATCAGGTTGAAATGTTACATGCTTGTTTCAATTGTACTGTAGGTGGTGTATACAAAGTTTCATTTAAATCTTTACGGTAGAACGTAAGATATCGGTAAAAACGTTGTTTTCTTTATTTAAATCGGTTTGGTCCGCTTTAATAAATTTAGCAATCTTTATCACTTCATAGTAGTGTCGGTGTTCGTTTTACTAAAAAAAAAATATTTAAAAAAGTTGTTTGTCTCATTAAATAGACGAAGTTAGAATTTTTTCCCCGACCAAAAATTCCAATTTTAAATTCGACGATTACGTTTACGCGAGCGTTGCGCGTGAACGCTTGGGCAGATAACGTTGTCCAACGAACTTGTCCCGGAAATTGGTAAAATGAACATGTGTACCAAATTTCAAATAAGTCGGTCAACTTTTACTCCAGTTATCGCCATCGGTAGATTTCGTGACGGTGATTTTGGTAGTTTTTTTTGGATTCACTCCCGGGCTCCAGAACGTGCCATAAGGAACTTCGTTCCAATAATATTTCGATTACGATGTATCGTTTTAAAGTTATCGATAGTGTAAAACTATCTTGTAAAAATACCCGCTGGTCGTTAATAACTTGAGCTTGAGAAGCTTTTGTAAATTAAATCCTACTTTATCACACTTCAACCCAGTCTCCCATCTAAGTATATCATTTTTTTATTCTTTGCGGTCCGCGCTTACTACACACACATACAAATATATATATATATATATATATATATATATATATATATATATATATATAAATATTTCTTATACTAAAGGAAAAAACTAATGTAGACAATTTTTTATAGCAAAAAGTGTGGTATTCAAATAATATATATGCTCACTGACCGGAATTTACGGCGACCAGCTGGCGCCTCGTAACACCTGTAATTTAGTAAATCCGTCTCGCGTGTCCGGGTAACATATAATATATATATATATATGTGTGTGTGTACCTGTATAGTATAATATAGAAAGAGGTATATTATGTACATGTCAATTACAGTTAAAGTAATCGGATTATTATCTTCACATTTTGTTTACGAAACTTGGTTTTTTAAGTAAGTTTCATTTTGAAATTACCACCAATTGTGTAATGGTATCGAGATGGCCTATGCTTTGTAATGTAATAACGAAGAATTTAAGAAGTTTCATTGGTTCTTTTAGGTTGACATCCGTTTTATGACTGGATGGAAAAGAGGCTACATTATGGAGACCACCACTGTAAAACTAGTCCATAAGATAAGATACTACAGAATAAGAAAGGTGCTACATTATAATGACCACCACAATAAATCTAGTCCATAAGATAAGATACTACAGAATAAGAAAGGTGCTACATTATAATGACCTTCCTGTGGTTGGTCACTATGACCGTGCCGAATTTCGTGCGAATCGCTTCAGCCGTTCAGGAGGAAACTTTTGTACCCCGTATTCCGTACCCCTGAGTACCAATTTGGACCATTTCAGATTTATACCTTCCTGTGGTTAGTCACTATGACCGTGCCAAATTTTGTGCTGATCGGTTCAGTCGTTCAGGAGGAGTATGCGTCAGAAAAAATGCAAAGTGTAGTATAAGAGCTCCGCTTCGCTCAGCTCAATTAATTTTTGATTATGTATAAAACGAATTTCTGTCTTGAAATTTTTGAAGTCGGTGACATCTTCAGAACGATTATATTCCTTCCGTTACCTACGGTAAGGTTGGAAGTATTTTGTAGCACACAGACCCCATCGTGCAGTATCCATTTCTAATGAAGATACTTTTTAATAATTAAGTTTTATATGAGTACAAAATGATTTGTGTATACTAGAACTATATTGATATATTGAGGGGGTATATTTATTTTTGTGATATATTTTTAAGTATTTGAGGCATAAAAATGATAGAATATACCCTACCATAACTTAATTTAAATACCTCAAATACTTAAAAATATAACACAAAAAAATAAATATGCCACTCAATATAACAATATGGTTCTGGTATACACGAATCATTTTGTAACTTATACCAATAAAAAACTTAATTATCAAAAAGTATCTTCATTAGGAATGGATACTGCATGATTGGGACTACTATAATTAAACTATGTCTGTGCTAAAGAATACTGCATAATTAGACTGCCACAGTAGTCCATTTTAACGAAGACTATTCAAGAAATAATGTTCATAGGAAAGGATACTGCAGAGCAGGGGCAAAAATCAGTCAGACAAACTTTCTTATATACTAGTTTACAATTACTTAGCCCAGAGTTTTCCATTTGTTAGTTTTCGTATGTACATTTAATTATTACTAAACATTTCATCAAAATTTATCATAAAAATAACTACTCCTGGCCGGGGAATCGAACCCAGCCTCTCTATTCGCGTTTAAAGCTGTTTTCTTAGAACTAAATATTCCCCGGGAAAACGGCTTACATCGTTGGATTCGTATTTAAATGGACTACATTTTTAAATTAAAATCGTCGGAACCGTTTTCTAGAAATATTATTTTTGGGAAATAGCGCCCCCGAATTTGGAGTTAAAATTAATTTCTCGATTTCACCTCGGAGTATGATTTTTTCTGATCATATAAGCAAAATTTCGTCAAAATCGGTCCAATAGTTTAGGCTCCAGGCGTCAGCACAGACATTTTTTAAAAACCTCTTTTTTGGACTCAGTTTACATCAAAACGTGTAAATCCATCAAGATCTCAAAATCTAATTTTTCTCTCCATCACAATACTTTCTTCTTTATATGAGAAAGTAAAAACACACGATGATTTGTTTTAGTCCAAACATTATTGTTATTTACTCTAGACATAAGAAAAACTCTTGGCTTTTCCTCGAATTATATTTTCATGAGAGATAATCAAGTAATTCAATGCGAAATTGATTGCTACATTCTTCATTTTTTTTTCTTATTCATTATCGTTTTTACAACAAGTCCACTTGAATCTGCGACTGAATTATGTGTAATTTTCCCCCCTAGGGTAATTAAAAAAAGAAACTGATAAGAAATTAATTAAAATATTGTTTTGAATGTAAATACTCGTACACATATGTGATATTCATTTATTTGATAAAAACTTGTTATCAATACCTTTAAATTAATGATTAATGTATGTCATTTCGTTAATTACAATATTTTAATAATATATATATATATATATATATATATATATATAGGGTGGGCAAAAAAAAACTGCACTTTTTTGAACACTTATAGCTTAGCTTCTGTAATAGATAGAGATATGGGGTTTGCGGGGTCTAAAAATTTCATATATATAACTTTAAAAACAATTGGGTGAAAGCCATGCAATGACGGTTTTTGAAATAGGGTCTTAAAAAAATGTCGTCCGGGCCCAGTAATAGTACATTGACGCACATCATCCCAGGCACGAAGAATCCTTTTTCGAAGTTCATCGACGCCCTTTATTCTGCCTCCCTCGTGCACTCTTTGTGTTTACCAACCTTAGACATAGTAATCAATTGGATTTAGGTATGGATCAATTGGAATTTATGGTCCTGTGAGGACAATACCTGGAGAATCAGAAGGAACTGGGAGATACAAGAGATTTGGGAGCACCAAGATATAGTGAGATTTGTGAAGTCAGGAAGGATCAGATGGGCTGGGCATGCCGAAAGAATGGATGACGGAAGAGCTGTGAAAAGGATATGGAAGGAAAACGTAGTCGGAAAAAGAAGGATTGGCAGACCAAGAAGTAGATGGAAAAGGATTATTCTAGGAGCTCAAGTTTGGACACAGTTGACACAAGACAGAGATAGATGGAAGGCATTAATTCGAGAGGCCAAGGGCCACCCCGGCCTGTAGCGCCATGGGGTAAGTAAGTAAGTATGTCACTCTTGAACTTCAGCGAACAAGAGCCCTTGTTAATGTGAAGCATTTCAAGAATTCTTCTCCTGATCTCATCGGCTTCTCTAGCTGCTGCAGAGATACCTGGCAAGTCAAAAAATTGTGTTTTTCATTATTGGCACGGTCTGTCAATAATCCTAATCGTTCTTACACTATATTCATGTTGATACCATCTTTCCTTTTAAAAAAAACTTTTTTCTCCATAATACTATTGGTCACAGTCATTACCATTACACGTAACAGAGTACACAACATTGGACTGTAGACGGAATTTTATCTGTAAGATTTGAAAATAAAGAACCAACTTTTATAGAAAACCCAAGTCACACACATTCTGTTAAAACATGAATATAATAAATTCGAAGTATTTTTTCGGAACTGCAAGGGTATTTTCATTTTGAGAATTATTTAGAAAGAAAACTAACTTTAAAATGTCAAGATTCTAGTTCGATTGGAAAGTCATACCTCGAGAAATGAAGTTTAGCTCAAACTTAGGTGGTACTGCCCCCCAATAATTTAGAACAAACATGAAAAAAATCGAGTCGTTTTTCGAGGTAAAATCGAGATATTGATCAATTATAAATTTGATAACGACGGGCGTGATGTCAAATTCGATTCTCTGTCACGGATGAATAATTGTTAAAGCAAATTTCCATAAAATGTTGAATAATAAATAAATGAAACCATGACAAACGGAATCAACTAATAAATGGAAAACACTGGACGAAGAAATTATTTATCAACAACAACCTAACCGTGGAAAAAGGGTTTAAATAAAATATCAGTATCATGTGTACTCACATAGGAGTAACGTGGGTAATAGGAACGAGAGAACTCAGAAAAAAATTGCTTGCATACGAGTCTGCAAGACAGTGAGACATTTTCATGTAACGCTTTTTGGTGTCGTTTTTTGGTAACGCTATTCGAGTTTTTGTGCCTAAGTAAAGACATGAAAATATCAAAATATTTGAGCATGCAGATTTTTGCGTTTGTATAACGGGAGAATGATTAACTAATCATTCTCCCGTATAGCTCCGTTGGTAAGAGCACCTGTAACGGATTGATAGGAGGACCCGTGGTTCAAGTCCCGGCGAGGGGATCTATTTTTCTCTGTATGTCTCCCATAGTTATTGATAATTATAATTTGATTTAAAGTAAAATACAACCACATTTGATTCCCAGTTTATTTTAATAATAGGACGCGAGGAAGCTATGTGCCACACTAATTTGACAGACTATATTCTTTTGTAAACGACTCAACCATGGTAAAACAAAAGCTTTTTTTTATCTGCATTCAATTTACTACGTGTCAATCGATGTTTTAATTGTTAATGTTGATTATAATATTATTTATTATTAATCAATGAGGGTAAACATCTTGTTGTTAAAAGATTAAAAGAAAAAAAGAAGAAGATTATTTAACTAGATATGTTTAAAAGACTTTTGTGTTACGAAATAACTGATTCTGTTCCATTTTCAATTGGCCTGGACTATCAGAGTAGTACAAATGATTTTCAATTCGCAGTACAACATGAGGTCGGTGTATTTATCGAAGCACTTGATACAATCTCATTACCTCTATACAAACACTTCAAGTCTACTGTTTATATACACACTACAAACCCGTCAATTGTTCAAACTACCAACATTGATATATCAGTGTAATCACTTTAATTTCAAAAGTAGGACAAAACCATATAAATTCCGAAAATTAGATTGGAAATATATAATAATCACATTATTAAGTATTCACATCACGGTGCGGAACCCCGTGTATAACAGTTGAGACCTAGATTGAGATGGCACAATGTGGTTGAGGACTTAAGTTAAATTTGATTGATGTACAATGCTGGCTTCTATGGGCACAGGATAGGGATTACTTGGAAGGCTAGTCCTACGTAGACGAAGCATCCAGGTTCTACATGATGCCGTCAGAGCCCAAAATTGTCAAAACTAGAATTCCCTAGTCAGAACTAGTTCTGGCAAAAAGCTTCAGTCAGAACTACACTCCCCGTCAAAATTAACGCACCACCTTTATATTTCTCTGTTTCGACTATCTCTTATTTATACTGATGTTTAATGATTCATTAATCATCATCTCATATGTAATCATCATCGTTAATCATAAATCAATTATATTTAATCATCATCATTAATGATTCACTGTTATTTGCAATTGATTAAATAAAAGCTTTCACGTAGTTATCCATTAATACAGTTGTTTGTTTGCGTCAACATGAATTGACCTCCTAATTTAACTTTGGAGGAAGCGATTAAATCCGTAGTGATGGGTTAAGAAAGGCTTTTCTCGAAAGGTTGGTTGTCGACTAGGAGTGCATCTCACTACAATCGGCCGAGCTTTTCGGCAGTTCCAGGAGTGTGGATATGATCGACAGAGGCGAAATAGGTCCACCTGAGATGAAAACAATAGAAAAAATATCCTAATTAAACGACTTTTGTGTAAGCACAAACATATAAAAGTGGTGCGTTAATTTTGACGGGGAGTTTATAACAGCCTGTTAACTTAATAATACAAATATTCAAAATTAAACTAGTTTTAATTGAAATGAAACAGTTAAAAGTTATTTCTGCCTGTCCCAGCTTGCTTATTCAATCTTTTTTATGGTTTCATAAAGGTCAACAAAAATAATGAAAGGAGGATGTGCACAGAACTTTTCTTGCAACAAATACTTGAATTTGAAAATGCTTTACCAGGATTATTTGACAAAGTAAAACCATTTCAATACTTTAGGTTTCGATAGAGTGGTTTTTAATAATTTCCAGTTTTGACTATTAATTCATAATTTCACGTTTTGTGCGTTTTAAAGTTGGAAAAAACTAATATTCCCTAAAAAATTTCTCTAATAAAACAGGTTACAGGTTCACTAACCGAAACCGAATTTATTAATATATATAAACATATATCCGTATGATTATTGTGAAACAGGTCTTGTCTTTTAAGGAATACTACCCAGATCATTGTGAGTTTTTAGGTTTGGTTCTAAAAAAAAAATCCCCTTGAACTTGCCACTCATTCACTAAATATGTATCCTTATGATTAGTGTGAAACAGGTCTTTACCTTTTAAGGAATCCTACCCAGATCATTGTGAGGTTTTAGGTTTGGTTCTAAAGATTTAGCCCCCTTGAACTTACCACTCAGTCACTAAACATGTATCCTTATGATTAGTGTGAAACAGGTGTTACCTTTTAAGGAATCCAACCCAGATCATTGAGTGTTTAGGTTTGGTTCTAAAGATTTAGCCCCCTTGAACTTACCACTCAGTCACTAAACATGTATCCTTATGATTAGTGTGAAACAGGTCTTACCTTTTAAGGAATCCTACCCAGATCATTGTTAGTATTTAAGTTTGGTTCTAAGGTTAATAGCCCTCTTGGACTTACCACTCAATTACCAAACATCTATCTATAATCAATAGGATCATTGTTAGTAAGTAAGAAAAGTATCCTGTCTGTCATTGTTTTTCTTCTTCAAATTTCTAAGTGAGTGACTAACAGAATGATAAGAGACAATTGTGTTGTGAATTAAACAGTTTTTAATGAATGCACGTTAATATGATTAATTTGTAGTCTGTGCGGTGTCGGTTACATGTTGCCATACTCGAGTAGTCTGTGTATAACTAATTTGACCTTGTATTAATAATATTACTATAGCTGGGGTCTAAACCCTAGTCTGTACGCCCTACATTATTCTTACATACAATCATCTACAAAATTAATAATAATCCGATGTTCAACCGCTATGTGAAAGGCTTGGCCCAAGGTCCAAAGGGCATACACAAATATATATTTAATGGATGACACAGGGTTGGCGTGTCGGTTCCTTTATCAACTGTAAAATTAAAATTCCCAAACTGATAGACATCACAATAGCAGCTATCTATTATTATGGCGATGCTCTGTAAACACTGAGCGTATGGCTTCTCTCTCACAAGTTTGGCTTCATAACTCATGACTACTCACTCGAAACAAATACACATCTAATATTATAATAAAAACAAAATATATTCATAAAAAAAAAAATAGTTTGCCAATAAGTGTGGCACACAGCTTCATCTCTTCCTATTTCGTATACTTCAATGATTTTGTTTTTAAAACCAATTATTGTCCAATTTATTTAATTTTCCCCCGTTTTTTAAATCTGTCAAAATTGTTTTGATTTTGCTTCCGAGCTCACCAAAGGTATTGGAAGCTATGTGATCGTTCTGAAGAACGAAACATTTTTTGGTCCCTGATTTTCCTAATTTCCAAGACAGAAACCCGTTTCAGACATCAGGGAACATTTTTGGTTCCGTGTCTGTCTGTCGGCCTGTCGCTCAATATTTGCGAACCAACATATCTTAAAAACTACACATCCGATTTTAATGAAACTTGGTTGGTAGATCATAATTAGCTCATTGTTAGTCCCATATAGGTTTCAATCTTCTACGCTCGTTTGTTTCTCTTCCATGCGCACAAACACATTTATTTACATAGCTTCAAAAGTACTTATCTTCTTTGTATGAAATATTTCTAGTTTATCGAAAGGAAGTTACACACAGATAGCTTCAGATGAATTATTGGAACCGTCTGCGCTCTTTAACGTTTGCTAAATACTTTAATTCATGTTATAAATCAAGATTAGATGTATTAAAGTCTCAATTTAGCATAATATAGTTAGAAAATATAGAAATATAGTTATTCTTACTAGCGCTAATCTAGGCTTGATTTTCAGTGAATTAAGAGTTGTTATGTTTCCACACTAATGGTCACATACGGAGATGTGTGGTGTCACGTGATTGATCTCTGAATCTTGCACTGATCTAATACTGTTTTATCTAGAACCAAAATCAGAATACTAATTATAAATGAAGATTGGATATCCAGAGAGGTGAAACATGTTCCACACTAATGATCACATAGATAGATGCTAAAAGTGAGTAATACCTGTATCCTCTAATAGCTGAATAAATGTATCCAGTATCACGAGAAAGAGGTATATCTCACTTTCAACATCTTTATCATTAATGTGAACTAAAGCACAAAAACAATCGATAATCATAGATCGATTGCTTAGAGAGGTGACATAATTAGTATCACACTAATAAAATTCATAATATAATTAATTAAGGTTCAGAGTAACCGTGATCCTAAAGGCATTGGTCACTTCAGTTTAGTCATCTATGAAACAAGGTTGAGGTCATGGGTTCGAGCCCGCGCTAAGACACATTGATTTACATGGCTTACTTTTGATCACATAATTTTTTTTAATACAATGAAACCCTTCTAAAGTGGACAGAAGACGGTGCAGCAGTTCTTATCCGTTATAGAGGGGTGTCCCTTGTGGTGGTGTTTGTTTAAAAAAATATGTATGAAATTTGGGATAAGAATTAATTTATGTGCTAAAAACTATTTTTATTTATGAACGTTACACAAAATAAATCATAAAATGTTAATGTCTATCTTCAGAAAAATTATAAATACTAAATAAGATCATTTTTTTAAATTAATATTCATAATATAAGTGCACACATTAAAAAAAAGTAGTTATTTATTTTTCACGATAATTTATAATTTCCATATTTTCTTTTAAAATGATTGAACTACGAGGTTTTGATAAAGGCATTACAGCACCTTTCACTGTGAGTAGAGGATCAAAGGACTAATGAGAAAGAAGGGGTAGTCAAATATTTTTTAATAGAGAAAAAAAAATTAAAACTTCCAACCTTTTATGCATTTTCAAGAAAAAAGAAGCTCTTTTCACTTTATATTAATAAGGATTTATTGAACTATAAATTCAGAGTAAGTTATGTTGTCTAAAAATAAAAAAAAATATATAGACACATCTATATTTTGAATTTTATAAATATCAATTTTTACTCAAGTTTAATTTAACTTTAAAAGAGGTTTTTAGGACCCATAGGACCATAATTAAGTGTCCATTAGGGTGGGCCGAAAAAAAAAAAAAATTTTTAATTTGAAGAAGTCCAACCTCTTAAAACTTGTGTATGCATTAGAAACTATACGTAAAAATTTTTTGCCCGATCGAATGACACTTAGGTGGTGCACTGTGCACAATCACTTCAAAGCTTTAAAACACTATTTTTAAGGAATTTGTTGTATTTTAATTTTTTAAAAATATTTTAGTTATTTTAATCACTTATTAGCACCTATTTGCTCTTTGCTGACATATTATTTGATTGCAGGGAGAAAAAAAAATTAAAAAGTTAATTATAGATTGAGATAAGTCGGTACATACATAATACATATGAGTACCATTGAGTTATTCCAAGGATATTATTAGGAGCATAACACTAATTTCTCTATTATCTTTGGAAAAACTCAATGGTATACATATGTATATACCGACTTATCTTAATCTATAATTAACTTTTTTAATTTTTTTTTTTTCCTGCAATCAAATAATATGTCAGCAAAGAGCAAATAGATGCTAATAAGTGAATAAAAATAACTAAAATATTTTTTAAAAAATTAAAATATAAAAAAATTCTAAAAAATAGTGTTTTTAAAGCTTTGAAGTGATAGTGCACCACCTAAGTGTCATTCGATCGGGCCAAAATTTTACGTATGATAGTTTCTAATGCATACACAAGTTTTACGAGGTTGGACTATTTCAAATTCAAAACTTTTTTTTTTCGGCCCACCCTAGTGTCCATGTCCAGTCTAGAGAGGTGTCCGTTATAGAGGGGGTTCTACATTGATTTTGTATACACTTTTGCCGGTTTCTGGGAAAATTGTCCGTAAACAGGGGTGTCCATTATGGAGGGGTGTCCTTTAAGAGGAGTAGAGGAGTTTCACTATATGTACTTACAAATGGGTCCGACATGTACAAATGTACATGTACATAGTTGGTACTGAGTTTAAATACCATAATTGTAATATTATTAAATATATTCATAAAACATTTTATAGGTTGTTTCATGTATATTTAAATTTCATTCATGTGGATTTCAAAAGGGACAGTATTTTTATCAATATCTCGGAAACTAGATTTTCCAGAGGAAATTTCCTTTAGATGCATTTCGAATTTCTATAGTTCATCAAATATCAATCTTTTCGACTAATGATCTAAGGAAAATTTTGTATCTACTCTAAGAATCTTAGTCTTGAATCTATAAAATGAAAATTTAGCTGATTTAGAAATACAATGAATGATATTGAATACTTGCATTAAGAAATATTGAAAGATAAGATAATTTAATTAATAGGAAGCAATATCCAGCTATTAAAATAAGTATATTGTAGTAAACGATGATAAATATCTACATTGTAATTAATTATGCTGATGCTTTGAAAAACAGTTACTCATAAACTTTTTTTTTATTTAATAAATCTTTACTTAAATTTACTTAAGTGAATCGATAAAATGGATAAGTGGTTAATGAGTGTTACATAACGGGAGGAAATGGAAGTGAGTAGGCGTGGCCGATGAGTAGAGGGGGAAGTCACTTGATTGGACTCCCTCCTTGTCTACCCACCATGAACTACAACCTACGCACTAAATTATACTATTTTACAACCGTCATAAGCAGAAGTAATAAACTCATATTAAACCATAACCGGTATAGTTACTATGTACTTAACATTTCTTAACAATGACACATTGTAAAAACTATCACTCAAAACGGAAAAAACATTATGATTTTCAAGGTAAAAGATCTATCTACCTTTTCAAATTTATTGTTTTTATTTATTTATTTTTTTACTCTCACGTAGTAAAATGAGGTCGCAAATAAAAATGAGTTACAATCTCCTCAAACTAATGTCCAAAAAACAACATTGATACCCTGTAAGGGTGAACAAATTATTTTCTTAAAGAGACTCTCGTGCTTCTTCTTAGCCAAGAAACGAAATTGTAATACCAAAGGTAGACGCATCATTCGTATGGTAATTAAATTTTAGACATTTGAAAATTGTAGTAGAAAAAATAAAAACTTTGACATCCTCAAGATTTACCATAATAAAGTTCAAATGTTTGAAGTGTAATAAAAAATTCCAATTTTTTACATTTAGAAATTTTCTTTGGTAATAGAATAACGAAAAACGATGCTATATTATAGAAAAATTAAGCTCGCTCGATCTAAATATGGATTTTAAAATTCAATTTAGAGTGTAGCCAGCCTTTTTGAGAGAGAGTGTAAAAGATTTTCACGTTTTAAGGTTTCCTAAATGCAAAAAAGTGTTTTTCCGGGGTAGGCTGTGAAATAGTAACTTTAGAGCCTAAAAAACATAGCTAAAATCCATTTTTTCATTACGTGGACTTAAAAAATCTTTTTATTACTCCTAGCTGTAAAGAAAACATTTTTTTACGACCTAGGACGAACATTTTTGTTATTGTACTGCTGGCAGTTATCAAAACTTCCGTTATTAGCGCTGCAGTCTTTGTAAAAATGCTTAGTACGATTTAATTCCGCTAGATGTCAATGCATTGTTCTTTCTTTTTTTAAATCTTAAGTATGTACTAATATTTGTTATTATTATATTGATTATATTGATTATTTATTAATATTTAATGTTTTTTCATTGTCTGCTACCTCGGAAAAAATACCATATGCTACGCGACTGTGAAGTGTTTTTTCTTTACCTTGGCAATATGTTGTATAATGTAATAGCCGCGGTAAAGAAAAACTCACTTCATAGCCTAGTAACATAATATACTATTCATTACTCCTAAACTGTATTAAAAAAATTGAGTACCTCCTAGGAGGTAAACATTTTTTTACATCCTAGTATAGTAGTTATCAAAAGTGCCGTATTTAGCGCTGCAATCAAGTAGACATGCTTCATATTACAATTAAAATCCGATTAGATGTCAAGGCGGTTTATCTTTTTTGTAGTGCACCCTCTTTAAGGTTTCTTTTTCACAAAATCTTTAATATGTACTAATATTTGTTATAATTGATTAATATTTAATGTTTTCTTCATTGTCTGCAACCTCAAAAAAAAATAGCATATGCTACACGACTGTGAAGTGTATTTTCTTTACCTTGGCAATATTTAATATTGCAATATATAATATTAGTAAATATAATTGCCGCGGTAAAGAAAAAATTGGTAGTGCGTGAAGTCTCACGTAAAAAGGGTTTCGTTGGTGTTGTAAACATGAAATTTGTAGTTGGGGGGGGGGGGGGGGGGAATTGGGATGTTTTTGACAAAATGGCGTAGAAAATTAAACGCTTTCCACAAGTGTTATATATTTTTGTAATCTACTCTTCAATAACTTTCACTTGATACCCCACTAAAAATTTTGTTCCCCGTGACAGCAATTAGCCGCCATCTTGGATTCCCAGTTAATCCGACCAAGTTGCTATTCTAATTTTTTCTTTGGCCCATCAGACTGCACATTTTGCATATTTTTCTATATTTTTAGTAAGAGTGGAAATATAGTTTTAGGGGGGGGGGGGGGGACAAGCTAAATTTCGATGTTTTTTTGACAAAATGGCGGGAAAAATTAAACGCTTTCTACAAGTGTTATATATTTTTGTAATCTACTCTTCAATACCTTTCATTTGATACCTCACTCAAAATTTTAAAAAAATATTTTTTTTTCCCGTGACAATAATCAGCCGCCATCTTGGATTCCCAGTTAATCCGACCAAGTTGCTATTCTTATTTTTTCTTTGGCCCATCAGACCGCACCTTTTGCATATTTTTCTATATTTTTAGTAAGAGCGGAAATACGATTTTAGGGGGGGGGGGGGACACGCAAAATTTCAATGTTTTTTGACAAAATGGCGCCGAAAATTGAACACTTTCCCTAAGTGATATATATATTTGTAGTCTACTCTTCAATACCTTTCATTTGATACCCCACCCAAAATTTAAAAAAAATATTTATTTTCGTGTGACATGAATTATCCGCCATCTTGGATTCCCAGTAAATCAGATCAAATTGCTAATCTTATTTTTTCTATGGCCCACCAGACCACACATTTTGCATATTTTTCTATATTTTTAGTATGAGCGGAAATACTATTTTAGGGGGGGGGGGGACACGCAAAATTTCGATTTTTTTTGACAAAATGGCGCCGAAAATTGAACACTTTCCCTAAGTGATATATATATTTGTAATTTACTCTTTAATACCTTTCATTTGGTACCCCACTTAAAATTTTAAAAAAATATTTTTTTCGCATGACGTGAGTTATCCGCCATTTTGGATTTGAACAGCTGATAATTTTGAGTTCGCTATATTTTTCCTGTGTGCGCGTCAAAACGATCTTTAATATTGGAAAGTTTCACGTTTCTATCTCTTTTTATTCAAAAGTTATTGGAACCGTACAGAGTGACAGACAGACAGACAGACAGACACATGAACGAAACTATAAGGGTTTCATTTTTTGGTTTTACCAACGAAACCCTAAAAACTTACTTCACAGCCTAATAACATAATATACTATTTTTTTTAAGTGTCCCCGGTAGCCCCTTTCTATCGACTGTGCGAAGATACTGGTTCGATTCCCTACTCCGACTAGGTGGCCCACGCTCTGTTTTTTCCCAACATCACTATCTAAATGGGAACATAAGTATAGTGGCTTTGATGCGGTTGCATTTGTCAATTATATGATTTATACAGCTGATAACACATTCATTACATAATATGTGTGTTATTATATTTGGCAGTCCAGTCCCAGTCAGTTGGCTGATGCACCAAGGATTTTATAATTATCTCTTGTAGCGTTTTAATTCAGATTATAGCTTCGTTCCAATGTAAAAGGCGATATCGAGAAATTGATGGTGAAAAACTTGATGGAAAAAAATTATTTACATAAAATGGTTTCGACGTTTTTGATTAAAGAAAATATACTTTATCTACGATTGATACGAAATATAAACATTATATCTTTGTTTAGATGCGTAGAAAGTGATTATTTACGTACTTGTATTCATTGCGCATGCGCGTCTCATAGTTTTGAATAATTCCTCTTCTTTACCCCGCTAGCGCGGTAAAGAAGAGGAATTCTTCAGCTTTACGCACGATTAGCGAGTTTGTTTACATTTAACAAAACTAATTTGCTGTTCTTTTATTAAAGTAACTGTTTATATCGAGTTTTTAGTGAAAAACAATGAGTGAATCAAGTGACTTTGACGAAAATGTGGAGAATAATACTCCTCCAGAAATAATTAATACGGCAAAAAATACAACTAATGAATTAATGTCATCTTTATCAAAAGAGAAATATGAACTTACATACAGGAAGTTTATTATTTTTTTCTGTATTTATTATTAAAATCTAACAATCTTAGATAACGTACGGTACGCAACTCGTGCGAAAACGGCATTTTACACTCGCTGTCGCTCGGGTGCAAACTCCACACTCCACACTCCACACTCGCATGCAAAATGCTACTTTCCGCACTCGACGCGTAATGTACTTTTGCAGTCTATTCTAATACGAATTTAACAATATAAGTAGTTTTCCCGGAAAAAAACAAGTTTCCGAGATATTTACAACGTTTCCATGAATTTTCAAAACCGTTTTGAAACCGGTTTTGCTTTCAAACCGAAAGTGTTTCCATGAAGAGTTTCCTAAAACAGTTTTGAAAACTACATACGCCCAGACTAGTTATAGTTAAGTCAGGTTATCGTATCTCTCATACGTACTGCGCATGTCTCAATTCTGTTTTTAGTTCAATACACTGTTTCCATGCTATTTTTTCAAAACAGCTTCAATACAAAACTAAAAATTTGCTGTTGTGACCTTGAACTCAAAACATTTTGAAATCATAGTTTCCATGGGATTTTTTAATACCAAAACCTTTTTCAAAACGGTTTTGAAAACTCATGGAAACTTAGTAAATAATATAAATGAAAATCGAAAACCAAGTGTAAACAATCACCTGTTGAAAAACTTTTTAATAATAAATTAATTAAATTATAAATTATTGAATTTAAATTCATCAATATATATATTTTTGTAATCCATGTTCTTTGCAGATAATATTTTTCTTTCCTTACAAATATTTTCTTATCTACATATATATCTAAATTGAAGCGCTTAAAAGCAAATTGCGGGAATACTTTTCTAACAGTTTTTACAACGAAAACCACTAAGATTAAAAGCTTTTTATGCCTTATTACTCAATATAATAATGTAGGAAGTTAAATAACTTAAGTAACTTATTTAGAATAGAGAATGAAGACACGGTGCGTCTATTGAAAAGACATATTGACGTACGTCACTACAATGTGTGTATAAGAAACTCTGGTTTGCTACACTGTCCCACACTCAAGGACAGTTTGTACATCTTTCAATGCCTTTATATACGGACAGTCATCTCAGTAGACATATAGACTCGATCTTAACACCTCACAAATCACTAGCCTCTAAAATTATCATCGCCAATGATTTATAGATTAGTAGGTCTACGTTTAAATATTTAGAAATGTATTTATTGTTATTGGACAACTCTGTCTTAAGAATATAGGTTATTATTATGCAGAGGACGCAAAAAGAGATAGATTTTTTATGAAAGTAAAAAAAAAAATCATTACTCTCGAAAATGTATCATCACCAAGGTCTATGTTTACATATTTAGAAATATATTAATTGTTATTGGACAACTCTGTCTTAAGAATATTATTGGGTTGTGATTATTCAGAGGACGCAAAAAGAGATAGATTTTTGAAGTGAAACTTCTTTGGCGGCGGTAGAGTGAATTTTTTATATAGTGACATCGTGTAACCAAGTTTGCGATTCGAGACTCGTCCAAGTGTAACATTTTTACAGATTAAATGTATTATATCTATTTAAAGACTAGCAAATCAAAACAAACATTTATTTTTATTGTAATAAATGTGGTTGCCTTAGCGTAGCAATATTTTTTTTCAATTAAATTTCCCATAACCATTTCTTAATCCTGAAATAATAAATTCGTCAAAAAATTAAAGAGAGCAATGCATTCTAAAACTTAAGTTTCACTTCTAATGCGTGAGAGCCTCACACATATTTTTTTTATAAAAGTAAAATAAAAGAAAATCACTACTCTCGAAAATGTATCATTAATGTTTTATAGATTAGTAGGTCTATGTTTATATATGATGTTATTTTTTGTTATTGGACAACTCTGTCTTAAGAATATAGGTTATTATTATGTAGAGGACTTTTTATAAAAGTAAAAAAAATCTCTACTCTCGAAAATTCATCATCATCAATGTTTTATAGATCAGTAGGTCTATGTTTACATATTTAGAAATTAATTTATTGATATTGGACAACACTGTCTATAGAATATATTAGGTTTTGATAATGCAGAGGACGCAAAAAGAGATAGATTTTTTATAAAACTACAAAATCCCTACTCTCGAAAATTTATCATCTACAATGTTTTATAGATTAGTAGGTCTATGTATACATATTTAGAAATGTATTTATTGTTATTGGCCACCACTGTCTTTAGAATATAAGAGTTTGTGATTATGCAGAAGATGCAAAAGAAATTGTTTTTATTTTTACAAAACTAAAAATAAAGTATAACATCTAATAATACTCTTTTACGGAAAACAACCAAAGCAAAATCTAATTCTTGTGGGAAAAAAATAGTTTGTTCAACCTGTTTTATTTAAACAGCTGACTTTCCTTAGTCACTTTCACCTATTATCGCATCTATTGTTATGATTGATCTATTCATTGTAAAGGATCTAAAGCTATAGAAGATGTTGCATTCTCCTGATATTATTTAATATTAAGGATAACAAAAAGAACATTAAAATTATGATGTCATAGAGAATATAGTTATAAGGAAAAATAATCAAATTAGATTATCAAAAAGTATGTATACGATAAAATGTTGGTCCGACAAACTTGAACAAATCTTAAATTATTATTAACATAATTTAATAATTTAGTACAACAAAGTCCAGTGACCATGACTTAATGAGCGAATTTTCAAAGAAATCTGCGTATTATAAAAGATGAAAACAATAAATATAAAAAAAAAAATTGCGCATGCTATTACTGATCCTAGGCGGCCTTAAAAGGACATTTTAGGCTGATTCCGAATATACTATATGTTAATATGGTTTAAGATATTACTTTTCGGAAAATGAAAAAAATAATTGGAACACAGGGGTTCGGGGAACAAAAGTCAAAATAGTATATATCCTACAAGATGCACGTCGTTGGAAAGATCTTTAAGAGTACAGTAATTGTTGTTATGTAGACTTTTGTCATATTTTCATATGAGAGGGGGTAAAATGGAAAAACACGTTTTTATGCTATTTTTGACCCTAAATCGTCAAAATTTGACCCCTAAATGAATTCTAAAAATTCTGGCCAACGAACTGATCGAATTTGTCGTATCAATATTTTGAACTTAACATCAAATGTATTATTGTAATATTTATCTTACAGGTGATATTTTTACATTCTTACTCATATTCTAATGGATTTCAATCAACATCTCTTTTTGCATCCATTATAATTTCAAAATCGAGTTTTTCCGCCACCAAAGGTGTCCCGAATTAAGCTGTACAACTTTGGGATCTTATAAGACATTTAATGCAAAACAAAAAACATTGGTCCAGCTTTGTTTTCGAGATATTCACAAAAAAAAAAACCCAATAAACTAACAATGTTGAGACAATAGGTTTGTTCCAACCACCTGTTTCAAATTAGTCCGAGATCGACGTAATGCTCATGCGCAGTCATTGCATCACTTGGCAATTGATTGGTAATTTCGTTTTGTTTGAAAGCTCCTGAACTCGAACTAAACTGTTTGATGTGGTAAGTTTTAACACAGTTATCAGAACAACTTGTTGAGTTGACCGTTTACTTCTACCTCTACCCTTAGCTGTGGTCCCTGTGATTTTGCGTTCCTGTGCTATCACAAATACCTGAACTTATTATACATTAAAAGCATGGATGAGTCAGTAGTTGATGAAGATAAGTACCAGTCGCTTAAATCAGGGCCTGATTTAGGCCTAGGCGGCTGCCTAGGGGCTTGCACAACAAGGGGGCCCACACCACAAAGATTTCATTTTATAATGCTTAAAGTTGGATATATAATGCTGGAGTTGGTGCTCGAAAGTTGGAAGAGCTCGAAGTTGGTCTATTACATACAAATAGAGGATATGACGAAAACACATGCACGTATTTTTATAAATGTTTATTTGATGCATGAATTCACGATTTACGCAATTCACAATTTTCGGGCTTACTGTGGTGAGCCAGTTTTAGCAGTCACGGCACACACGTATTTTTATTGATATAATCCTAAATGCTCTTCTTTTTAAAGAACAAATATTAATCTTAGTCCAGTTAACGTAAGAACAATTTCGGAAATAAATCGGATTGTTTCGATATTTCGCATAGTTATTTTAAAATGTAATATCAAAAGTCCATCTTGGAAAATAGGTCCAATTGAATATACACAGAAATTCATCATCACTTTCGTACAAAAACATTTTAGTAAGTAAGAAGAGTTAAATCACAAAGGTATATATATGTTAAGAGAAAGGAGAATAATAGGCGAGCAAAGCCAAAACAATGAAGCGGAAGGTTACGTTTCTGTTCACCCAACCTCCAAACTAATGGTCCCTGCAGATCGCTGACTGGTCCGAAATCAATCCGTGATTCAGATCGCTGACTGGTCCAAAAACAATCCGTGATTCAATCAGAGCCTACTTGGAACAACCGACTTAACAGTCAGAGTTTGAGTTTGGACTTCGTTGGAAAGCCCTGTTCCTAATGCGCATGCGTCAGACAGTTTCAAACTAGATTGAAGTGTGGTTGGAACAAACCTATGGTAATAGTTAATATCACATGGTGGCGACAGCACTATCAACTCTCACAATATAGTTGAGAGTTCTATCGTGGCATCAGAGTACTTTTTCGGCAGTGGCAAGAACTATCGCGCCTATTATTACGTGAAAGCAGATCTAGAAGGCATCATTTGGATAATTCGCTCCTATTGTTTACATGATATTTTGCTGTTTTTATCCGATAAAGTGTTAAACCCATATGGTCCAGGAGCGTGCAAAAAAGTGTCTGACTAACTTCAAGCTAGAATTTTGTGTATAAGTAAATCTTTTGGTGCCTTTTAAGAATGTGTGGTCCGCTAAGTTCGTCTGCGGGACATAGCTTGGCAATAGGCAATTGAAAAAAACAAACCGGTGGAGAGCGGCCATGTCCAGCCCTTTTTGGTGGAAAATGTGATTTTCATGATCCTATGAACGAACTTAGTTAGTAGACCAATAATCAAGTTGATGATAGATCGTCACTTAATAGGTTAGTTGTCCAAATCAAAGGGATCACCTATTAAGTGACAAACTACCATCAAATTGATTTTTGGTCTACTAAGTTCGTACTCAGGATCATGAAAATCACTTTGTCACCAAAAAGGGCGGGACATGCCCGTCCTCCACCGGTTTGTTTTTTCAAATGCCAATTGCCAAGCTACGACCCACTGACTTACGTATCTTTATCTACGATTGATACGAAATATAAACATTGTATCTCTGTTTAGATGCGTAGAAAGTGATTCTTAACGTACTTGTATTCATTGCGCATGCGCGTTTAATAATCCTCTTTTTTCCGCCCTTGTGCGGAAAAAAAAGAAGAATTCTTCACCTTAACGCACGATTAGCACGAGTTGGTTTACATTTAACAAAACTAATTTGATGTTTGTTTAATTAAAGTAACTCTTTATAGCCCTGGAAAGGACGGAGTGGAAGCGGATGGGAGAAGTATACAAAGATGTCTGGTTATACAAATGATTAAAGGAAAAGAAAGTAGGATTATGCATGTTCTAGTATATCCATGTTTAATTTTTTCTAAAATAAAATAAAAATGTCATAAAACAGACCAACTTGCGACTGCGCAATCCACAGAACTATTCTGATTTGCCGAATTATGTTAAAAAAAAAAAAAAAAAAAGAATAAAGAAACTGATTTTATATAAATATTATGTATATAAGAAGACTGTATTTTATTATTTATAATTTTGAATTTTCTGGCAATAAATGGTTATTTATTTATTTATTTATTTTATTTTAACTCTTTATATCGAGTTTATAGTGAAAAACAATTGAGAGAGATTTATGCCATTATGACGAAAATGAGGAGAATAATACGCCTCCCGAAATAATTCATTCGACACAAAATACAACTAATGAATTATGTCATCATTATCAAAAGAGAAATACGAACTTACATACAGGAAGTTTATTAAATATTGCTTCCGAGCTTACCGAAGGTAACGGAACACTGTGTTTACATTTGAGAACGAAAAACTTTTATATCTCCGATTTTAAAAATTCCAAGACAGAAATCCAAAATTTCAATTCCAAAAATTCAATTCCAAAAAAAATTCAGACATCAGGGAATATTATTGGTCTCGTGTCTGTCTGTCGGTCTGTGTGTCCACGAATTATGAAACGTGCGACGATAACTTGAGTAAATGTCGACCGATTTTGATGAAATTTGGTAGACATGTTCATTTTACTAATGCCCAGGACGAGTTCGTTGGACAACGTTATCCGTCTAAGCGTTCACGAGCAACGCTCGCGTAAACGTGAACTTCAAATTTAAAATTGGAATTTCAGGTCGGGGAAAAAATCTAACTTCATCTATTCAATGAGACAAACATTTTTTACAAATACAGTTTTTTAGTAAAACCAACTGCGACACCGCTATGAAGTGTTAAAGATCGCTAAAACTATATTAATAGTTTTTACACAATAAACAATATAACAATAAACTAATATAACAATAATTTTTGTTAATATAACAATAAAGTACATGATAGGATGTGAAGAAGCTATGTGCTACACTAATTGGCAGTCTATTTTGCTTCCGAGCTTACCGAAGGTAACGGAAGCATTGTGTTCACTTTTGAAAACAAAAAAGTTTTATGCCTCCGATTTTAAAAATTCCAAGACAGAAATCCGTTTCAGATATCAGGGAACATTTTTGGTTCCGTGTCTGTCTGTCTGTCTGTCTGTCTGTCTGTCTGTCTGTCTGTCGGTCTGTGTGTCCGCGAATTATGAAACGTGCGACGATAACTTGAGTAAATGTTGCCCGATTTTTATGAAATTTGGTAGACATGTTTATTTTACCAATGCTCAGGTCGAGTTCGTTGGACAACGTTATCCTTTCAAGCGTTCACGCGCAACGCTCGCGTAAACGTGAACTTCAAATTTAAAATTGGAATTTTCGGTCGGGAAAATAATCAAACCTTATCCATTCAATGAGACGAACATTTTTTACAAATACAATTTTTTAGTAAAACCTAAAGCGACACCCCTATAAAGTGTTAAAGATCGCTAAAAAATGTTATTTGTTCTTACACAATAAACAATATAACAATAAAGTAATAAAACTTTAATGTTAATATAACAATAAAGTACATGATAGGATGCGAGGAAGCTATGTGCCACACTAATTGGCAGTGTATTTTTTCTGTATTTATTATTAAAATCCAACAATCGTAGATAAAGTACGGTACGCAACTCGTGCGAAAACGGCATTTAGCTTTGCTCGTGTGGTATTACTACTTTTGCTGTCGCTCGGGTGCAAACTCCACACTCGCATGACGATTTCCACACTAGACGCGTAATGTACTATTTTATTTATTTACCCTATTTTACGTTATATTTTAATGATTTCCCCATTGATATCAGCTACCACCTCAGCTGGTTTTAATTCCATGTCGGCCATGTTGGATATTGTTATCACTAAACTGTCAATACTTGTCTCAAGTGATTGACGTGTTAACCTATCGTAAGAATACTATCGCCATTTAAACGAGGATTTAATACAACCAGTTTTTTTTTTTGTAAATTTGTTCATTAATCGCTTCCTATATTAACTCAAAATCACATTCAATCATTTTAAAAATAGAGCCACGTGATGTTTAACTTAATTTATACATAAATCTTGTCATAACTACCTTATCTATTAATAAACATCTAAATGCAGATTTAAAATAAAATAAAGAAAAAAAACAATCGTCAAAAAGTTACAACACTGGCATTCAAATTATAACTAATAAATCTTTTTACTGCACCTCTTCAACTCGTCATATATATATATATATATAAAGAGATAAAAAGATGGACATATGTTTATAATGTTGTTGTTGTTTTTTTTGTTGATCATAAGAAAGAGAGGAGAGTAAATACAGTTGAGTGAATATTGGAATCTTGGCAAGAATCCCAGATGGATTTTTTTCTTAATTTCTTGTCTATGCAATGTTGGCAGAAGTCGAACTAGGATGGTAGAATGGTATATAAGACGCCTTTACTTTTTTTTTATTAACATTGTCTGGGATCTTTCTCTTTCTAGCATTCAGAACTGACTAAAGAAAATTTGAATAGAATGGGGGGGGGGGGGGGGGGGGGGGACAAGATTCAAAACAAATCTGGTTTGTTGAAAAAATAAAAATGCATTTCTTTTACTATCTCGGAGATCATAAAAAAAAGAAAAAGTTAGTGAGAATGCGCGTAAATTTGATTTAAATGGATTTACAGTTTTTAAGGTCCATAAAAATGGTTTTTAAAAAATCTTTCTGTAGTCTGCAGTGTGTCGTCTATGTTTCTGCCTAGAGCCTAAACTATTTGGCCGATTTTGAAGAAATTTGGTATCTATGTTCAGAAAAAACTATTCTCTAAGACTTAATTGAAAAAATCCCGGCAAGTACATGCCAGCAAGCTACTAAAAGGGTTTCTTCGGTCATGAAAGTTAATATTTCCTACATTATTATTATTATTATTATTTATTTTTTTTTTTTTTACAAAAATATGTATAAAATTACAAGATAAAAGGAACTTTTTATATACTACGTTTTTAAATTTTCTGTTGAATCATATGTAATGTTGATAATATAATTGTCATTGTTATATATAATGTTAGTGAAAAAAAAAATAAAAAAAATACCAACATAGTTCCGAATTTATTTACTACACATATAATAATGACAACCATCTAGAGAGCTGATCTTAAATATAAAAATAAAAGGACAAATCTTTGTACAACGGATCTCGCCAACACCGAATCTAAACCGTGCAATAGAACGGTTTAGATTCGGTGTTGGTGAGATCCGTTGTTCAAAGATTTGTCTCTATACAGGGGCATATCAATAGATATGCCATGGATATCAATAGATATTTGTCTCTATACAGGGGCATATCTATTGATATGCCCCTGTATAGAGACAGTAAGAGAAGAAAAATTTGTACAAGTAAAGAAGTACAGAAGCAGAAAAATTAAACCTATACCTAGGTCACACGTGTAAACAAACCTGGGTGTCACACGTCAATTAATTTATTTCTTTGTTTACTTTTCGCTGTCATTCAATGTTTACCTCTTAATAAAAAATCACAAATTTGAAACCCGTCAAAATGAAGATTGTAAATACTATGGGATATGTCAAATCAAATAAAATAACTTGCGGATTTTTTCCGAACTAACGTTCCACACAGCAAAATTTGCTGAAAACTAATTAAATTCTGCTGAAGGGTGGCTAAAAGTATTAAAATAATGCATTGTCATCGTGTTCTAAGCTATTCTAAAAGTTTCAAATGTTTAGCTACTCGGAAAGTTAGTTAAAAATCGATTGCAAGACTTGTACCAGATTTTCTTCCGGGAAAACGACTTATACCGTTAGATTCGTATCGTTAAAAAAAATCATTAAAAATCGTCGGAATAGTTTTCAAGAAATAATGTTTTTTCAGAGTTTTTGAGGGGGAGTGCCCACAAATTTAAAGATTAAATTAATTTCTCGATTTTATCTCCGGTTATCATTTCTCCTCTAAGTAATTGAAATAGATTTTTATGGTTTATTTTCGAATTAAATTTTTACAAATACCATAAAAATAACTTTGCCCCAGCAGGGAATCGAACCACACCTCTCACTGTCAGCATTTATTAAAATTATTCACAGAAACTAGATTTTTCTCGGGAAATCGACTCACACCATTAGATTCGTATTTAAATGGAACCTCTGTCCACGTTTAAATTTTTTTCTGATTTTCGCGAGGTCTACTGTTCACAGAACTACTAGTAAATAACTAAACAAGACATATTAAAAACTTTCCGATAAAGTTCCACAGTACGCTCATCAAATCAGGGATTAATTGATTGGACTATCAGTTTTGTTTGAGTTAAAAAAAAAAATGGTTTGTATCAATTGAAAACTCTTTCTTCTGAAAAGAAGTAAAAGCCTAACCTATCAAAACGATTTCAAATCAGTAGAGAAGTTCATGATATTAATGTTTTTGTTATTTCACAACAAACAAAGTAACAAAATCACGTTGGCGGGCTGCGCGCGGAGCTTCATATCAAACTTTGATATGTAATCAGTAATCACATGAAAAGGGAGGTTTCATTTATTTATTTTAGTAGTTGAGAAACAGCTGGTATAGTCTTGGGACCTCAAAGAGTTTGGAAAAACATGTAAATTTAATATATTGTCCAAACAGAACTTGACCTTTAAAAAATTTGTTGCTTTACGAACAGAACACCTTGAACTAGTTCAAGTTTAAAATAGACAAAATTAGAATCACTGGGAAAAAGAGTTGAAAAGAAAATTAGAAAACTATATTTAGATATGATTGAATTTAGATTATAAGAAATGAGTTCTTTCTTTTCTTTAATAAAGTTGAAATGAATAACAATCTATGTCTAGAGATTCAAATCATTAATATTTTTATTAAAGAGGAAGAGAGAAAGACAGATAAAAGTTTAGATATACTAAGAAAGTTGAAATTAATAACAATCCATGTCTAGAGATTCAAATCATTAATACTATTAGTAAAGAGGAAGAGAGAAAGACAGATAAAAGTTTAGATATACTAAGAAAGTTGAAATTAATAACAATCCATGTCTAGAGATTCAAATCATTAATATTATTATTAAAGAGGAAGAGAGAAAGACAGATAAAAGTTTAGATATACTAAGAAAGTTGAAATTAATAACAATCCATGTCTAGAGATTCAAATCATTAATATTACTATTAAAGAGCAAGAAAGAGAGAAGATAAAAGTTTAGATATACTAAGAAAGTTGAAATTAATAACAATCCATGTCTAGAGATTCAAATCATTAATATTATTATTAAAGAGGAAGAGAGAAAGACAGATAAAAGTTTAGATATACTAAGAAAGTTGAAATTAATAACAATCCATCCTAGAGATTAAAATCATTAATATTACTATTAATGAGCAAGAAAGAGAGAAGATAAAAGTTTAGATATACTAAGAAAGTTGAAATTAATAGCAATCCATGTCTAGAGATTCAAATCATTAATATTATTATTAAAGAGGAAGAGAGAAAGACAGATAAAAGTTTAGATATACTAAGAAAGTTTAAAATATGAATCCATGTCTAGAAATTCAATTAATAATTTAAATATATATCTATATATATATATATATATATATATATATATATATATATATATATATATATACAGAAAACAGAAAACAAACAAAACTCAGGTTTCGGTCACAAAAATCGTCTTTATGTTACAATCCCGACGTTTCGGTTTTGAACCGAAACGTCGGGATTGTAACATAAAGACGATTTTTGTGACCGAAACCTGAGTTTTGTTTGTTTTCTGTTTATATTTACGGTCGAGAATTTATTCATATATATATATATATATATATATATATATATATATATATATATATATTTATTATGCATAATACAATTTATTATATTATATGATAAAACTGATTCCAAAGTTATTTGAATTTCTAACAATATTAGACGTAAGATTATATCAATAAAAAAAATAATTTAGGCAGTAATTAAAAACATATAAATAGCTGTTGCTAGAAAAGAAACTAAATGTTAATAAACATTCAAGGTCAGACATTATACAACTTCGACGAATTAATGATTTTTTTAGTATTACGGACCTTAAAGATATTGAACATTATTTTTTAAGCTATGTATTTAGATTATCTAATAATATGAATACTATCAATGGGTTTATCATTAACATTATTAAAGAATAATTATGATTTTTTTTTTGTATTTCAAAACAAATATAATATACTATTGGCTTTTAATGTATAAATGAATGAAACCTAAAGTGAAATAGATTGTTTATCAGTGTGGGCTTCTCGCGTCCTATTTTTAATAAACAGGTCAAGTGTGTGCTAGTCAGCACACAGCGAGGGTCCGTAGGCGACCACACTGTACAGTTTAAGTAGTACCCTATTGATGGTGTTTTTTAAAATACTAAAAAGCTTACTTTGAACTATCCTATGGGTCAGATATTCTCAAAACACATAAACAAACTTCTGATAAAGGATTTTTTTTTGCCACTGAACCGGACTATAACCATATAAATTCATCGAAAAGACCATAATTATAAAAAAACGTATTTTGTCAATAAAAAATAAAATAATATTTTTTTCGAAATTTCCAAAAAGTGGTATCTTTACTTTTGGTCGAAGAATGTTCAGGAATTTTTTCAGATTTTTTGCACTTCACATAAGCGAGAAAGAGGGGGGGGGGGGGGGGACGTTTCACACCCACTTCAAACTTGCCTACGCTCGCCCTATCAAAGTTATAA
Source organism: Gerris lacustris (assembly GCA_951217055.1). NCBI lineage: Eukaryota > Metazoa > Arthropoda > Insecta > Hemiptera > Gerridae > Gerris > Gerris lacustris. The sequence continues at coordinate 13,721,014 of OX578277.1, forward strand.
CCAAAGAATTATATATTTTTGTAATCAGCTCGACGTACCCTTTCATGTGATACCCCTCACGGTGTCAAAAAAAACATAAAAAATGTTAACCCTTAAGTTGTTTTACCTTAATTTTTTTTGAAAAATATGTTTTTTAAGTCGCTATATTTTTAAAACGTGTGGGTAGGTACAAGACATATACATGCCAAATTTCAAAGTCATCGGACGAAAGGTGTAGCCGTGAGAGCAGGCGACGGACGGACGGACAGACACACGCAGGAAAATAAAAGGGTCCTTGGTTTTGCCTACGGACCCTAAAAAGAAATTAATTGACCATCTATGGCTGTGGGATAAGTTTGTCAAAATACTGCCAATTAATGTGGCACATAGCTTCCTCGCATCCTATCACATACTTTATTGATTTTATGCTTTTACAAGCCATTATTGTCTAATTTATTTAATTTGCCCCCTCTGTTTTTGTAATATGTTAAAATTGTTTTGATTTTGCTTCCGAGGTTACCGAAGATTAGCCCCAGATTAATTTGAACCGTCTGCGCTCTTTAACTTTTGCTAAATTGATACTTTAATTCATGTAAAAGATCAAAACAATTATGGCCTACCATCTAAATTTCATTATAATGGGATAAGTATTTTTGCAGTTATGACACAATCCTCAATTTTATTTTCTTATTTCTGTCAGGGGTTGGATTTCTATAAAAAAATATTTGTATTTGGAGAATAAAAAATTTAGTTCTTCATAATAATCATATTGCTTCCGGTACCTTCGGTAAACTTGGAATCAATTTTCTTTCAACCAATTTAAATTGATTTTTTGAGCGTTTATTTACCTCGGCTTAACTATTCTAGTAGGTCCTAGTGAAAGAATGTCGAAAGGGTAGGTGCAAGTATGTCGGGTGGGTAGGTGCAAGTATGTCGGGTGGGTAGGTGCAAGTATGTCGGGTGGGTAGGTGCAAGTATGTCGGGTGCGGGTAGGGTAGGTGCAAGTATGTCGGGTGGGTAGGTGCAAGTATGTCGGGTGGGTAGGTGCAAGTATGTCGGGTGGGTAGGGTAGGTGCAAGTATGTCGGGTGGGTAGGTCGAACCACTCGGTCGAACCAGGCGTCATTGAGGCCCGTGATGGAGGGCTCCAGCACTTCTCACATCATTCCACAGTACCGCCGAAGTGAGTATGGTGTGGTCATTAGCGACCTATGTAAATAAAAGCATCATAGCGTGGGGGTCATATTCAAGTCTCTGAATCTCTCGAGTCACAGATACAAATCAGAGCATTACAGCAGAGAACATCTTAGAACTCGCTTAAAAATGCCCCCGATTTATGGATCTAAATTAGACCTCCATGGCACTGGATTGAACCACGACCTTATGTGTTACCCTCGATTAATTGATAGCAGAGCATACCCCTCGTTCATGCTGGCTCTGAGGCTTATATATTAGTAATAATAATAATCTGCGATGCAACAGACGCAGAGGGTGGAAGATATAGGCCTGACAAAGATATCACAGTGTCTACAGTGGATGGCACAGGGTTAGCTCGTCACTCCATCGGCAGCATCCAACTTCACCACTATCACCTCCAATATCATGAAGCTGGCTTAACACCGATCTTTGGGAATCCTAGCCTGAGTCGGGAAAATGCACCTGGACCTTCTACGTCTAAAGGCCCCCTTAACATAGATTCACATAGGCGATCCATAACATAGATTCACCCAGTCATTCCACATTTCTGGTTGCGTCTGATTACCCCCTAGATCACTCACTTACCGACTATAGGATTGGGATATCGATGACGATGGATCGAAAACATCGACGCTGAACTGAAAAATCATCCAAATGTTACCGATTAATCGAATACATTGATGTTTCCTTTCGCTGGACTGACAACGATGTTGGTTCCATTCGATGTAAAATATCGAAAAATATGTATGTTTTTAGCTTCTAGTATGTCTTCAGTATTCGCTCGCTGCTATATTTGTTGGCAGTACTTTGTAGTCTCCCTCTAATAAAGAACAACAAAAACAAACCCTTAGAAACCTTATTAACTTTTAAATTCTAATCCGAAAGCGTCAACAACCTGCTTCAGGAAATATGGGCAGTTTTACATAATCTCTCACTCGTTTTCCTCTGGAAGATCACGATTTATTTGCACTGTAATTTATGATTTTAGTTCTTAAAAAAGTAACTCCAAAGCTTATCTATAAAAGAACATTAGCCTATAAGTAGGTTATTAATACTAACCGGTTTTGGACACTCTAGTTAGGTAATCAACATGGGGTGCCCAAATAAATTGATAAATCAAAATTAAATTTTCGACCAGGTATTAATACTGTCTGCAAAATAAACATTTGTTTTTAAATTGGTCAAACTGATACTCGACTATGGAGGGTACCATGTTTCTTGCTAAAGTACTACCAACCTACTGAATATCAATTAACTTCTACTATCTACACAAAGACCTCAAGGAATTAACTTCTATCAATACGCAAGCCGGAAACAATGCTGCCACCCAAATACATATAACAATACAAGAAGTAATAATCAAAGCGAAATAAAAAAAATAAGGCTATTTGTATTCATACAATTAATCGGTGCGGTGAAGATAGGCTTATACGTCATATCATGTATTATACCTCCCAGAATATCCAAAGCAACAAACAGCCAGACTGAATAAAACCTACTAGAGTAGTCTCAGTTGGAAAATCCACCATGACACAACTAATTTTTAAGGTTATTTTACATCTTACAGAGGGTCTAGAGTAGACTTTCAGTTGTCTATAAGAACATCCACCGTGACTCAACCAATTTTTAAGGTATTATACGTTTTACAGAGAGTCTAGAGTAGACTTTTAGTTGTCTATAAGAACATCCACCATGACTCAACTAATTTTTAAGGTTATTACGTCTTACAGATAGTCTAGAGTAGACTATTAGTTGTCTATAGTAACTTTGACCGTGACACAACTGATTTTTAAGATTATTACGTCTTACAGAAAGTCTAGAGTAGACTTTTAATTGTCTATAGTAATTTTGACCGTGACCCAATTAATTTTTAAGGTTATTACGTCTTACAGATAGTCTGGAGTAGACTTTTAGATATCTATAAGAATAATATCCACCGTGATACAACCACTTTTTACAAGAATTTATTTAACTTGCAATATTTGTATGTATGTTCGCGTCAAATCTTGTAACTGACTTTTAAAGCAGTTATCTTCAAACGATTGAATTGAAATTTTGCATACACGTTTAGTTTATATGACAATGCATAGTTAGCTAAGTGACGTCATTCTAAATCCAATATGGCGGACTAGTTATTTTTTAAGCACGGCTATGATATGGGTATCAAATGAAAGGGTTTGCTGAGAAGAATACGAAAAATAAAATGCCTTCACTCTAAATCCAACATGGCAGATGAGATCCAAGATAAAAGCTTGCTTTTAAAAATGTTTTTTATTATTAATTTATTCAGTTTATTACGTCTTACAGAGGGTCCAGAGTAGACTTTAATTTGTCTATAAGAATATCCACCGCAACAGAATCAAGTATTAAGGTTATTTTATGGCTTATGGAGGGTCATAAGAATAATTTAATAATAAGTATAAATTGCTTTTGAAGTTAATTTTACACCTTAAATCTTTCTCATTTCTTACTTTCTCATTTCTTACTTTCTCATTTCTTACTTTCTCATTTCTTACTTTCTCATTTCTTACTTTCTCATTTCTTACTTTCTCATTTCTTACTTTCTCATTTCTTACTTTCTCATTTCTTACTTTCTCATTTCTTACTTTCTCATTTCTTACTTTCTCATTTCTTACTTTCTCATTTCTTACTTTCTCATTTCTTACTTTCTCATTTCTTACTTTCTCATTTCTTACTTTCTCATTTCTTACTTTCTCATTTCTTACTTTCTCATTTCTTACTTTCTCATTTCTTACTTTCTCATTTCTTACTTTCTCATTTCTTACTTTCTCATTTCTTACTTTCTCATTTCTTACTTTCTCATTTCTTACTTTCTCATTTCTTACTTTCTCATTTCTTACTTTCTCATTTCTTACTTTCTCATTTCTTACTTTCTCATTTCTTACTTTCTCATTTCTTACTTTCTCATTTCTTACTTTCTCATTTCTTACTTTCTCATTTCTTACTTTCTCATTTCTTACTTTCTCATTTACGCATAATATTAAAATAATCTGTACTAAACATTCTCACATGCAAGTACATAATTATTGGTCCAGTGTTATTTGTAACTATTTTCGGGTTTTCCTGTTTTTTTTTTAACTATTATTATGAACATCGTATTAAAATTTATAATTCAAATAATTCTCAGCGGGGATTCGAACCTGACCAATTTGCCTTTGCAACTATAGCTATTTTTTTCAGGTACTAAATTTTTTCCTAGAAAATTTAGTTCCCAGTTAAAATAAGTTTTTCCCAATTTTAGGTGATAAAACGTATTTTAGACCCCTGTAATAGACGTAAGAATTAGTAAAGGGTGGATAAACACATCAAAATGTATGTTTTATCTAATTTTGTCTGAGATACAGCTCTTTGAAAATGTCCTAATAATTGAGTAAACTAATCATTAATAAATAGAAATGGTTTGAATGAAAAAAAAAAAAAAAAAAAAAAAAAAAAATGTTATTTGACCAAAATCTAAGTTTAGAAAGCTAAATAGTTAAAAGAATAATATAATGTTTAGTTTTTTTCAATTATCAAAGATAATACATATAACCCGGCCAAATTCGATAAAATATAAATTCACCAGGACCGAAATCGATACAAAACAAACCTCTTCTTTCATCTAGTATTAGGGTCAAAAATGCATAAATCCTTAAAATGAAGGAAAACTCAAAAAAAAAAAAAAAATCGGCCCGAGACAACTCAGACAAACTTTCTCATATATGAGTTCATAATAACTTAGCCCAGTGTTTCCATTTATTAGTTTTCAAATGTACATTTAAATATTATTGAACATTTCATCAAAATTTATCATAAAAATAACTTCTCCTGGGCGGGGAATCGCACCCGGGCTCTCTCCATCCGCGTTTTAAGCTAATTTCTCAGGAACTAGAATTTTTTAATCAAAATCGTCGGAACCGTTTTCGAGAAATAATTTTCTTTAAGGTTTTTTTTTAGGGTTTTTGGGGGATAGCGCCCCCAAAATTAGAGCTAAAATTCATTTCTCGATTGCGCCTCGGGGTATGATTTTTCTGAACATGTATGCCAAATTTCGTCAAAATCTGCCCAGTAGTTTAGGCTCCAGGCGTCTGCACAGACGACAGACAGACATTTTTTAAAAACCACTTTTTTGGACTCAGGGGACCTCAAAACGTGTAAATCCATCAAAATCTCAAAATCGAATTTTCGCGCCATCACAATACTTTCTCTTTATATGAGAAAGTAAAAAAAAATTGTTTGGCTAAAAATTCGTAAATTTGAACATGATCTATAAATCAATCAATGATTAACATTTTTGAATGGAACAATAAAGAAATCGCAGCATTTGTTTTACTTTATATATTGATTTAGGCCTTGCTTTTTGACATATAATGAGTAACAACCCCAAAAATTGGGGGCCCGTATTGCTCGTATAAGAGTACGGTTGGCTCTCAATCAATCAGTATAAAGCATCGGGCGTGGTCAGCAGTTGGATGGGCGTCCACCACCTCTGACCACACAGCTGTGGGTTCGATCCCCGGATTGCCCCCCCCCCCCGCTCAATGTCCACGTCCACCCAGCATTGCTCATACAAATGGGAAGCTGCTCGTAAGAGTTAGCGACCAGGTTTCGGCCCAAGAAAAACTATGGTCGATACTCTTGGTTTGACAAAATATCGAGATGTGAGACATGATTTACCGACCAACACTTTCACACAAATGTTGAAGAGTCTGGTCTTCGAACCCGGGTTTGTTCAATAGACCCACCATAGTATTCGGGTGCTATGGTTTAAAAAAATTGGTAGTGCGTGAAGTCTTACGTAAAAAGGGTTTCGTTGGTGTTGTAAACATGAAATTAGTAGTTGGGGGGGGGGGGGAATTTGGATGTTTTTGACTTAGAAAATTAAACGCTTTCCACAAGTGTTATATATTTTTGTAATCTACTCTTAAATACCTTTCACTTGATACCCCACTCAAAATTTTGAAAAAATATTTTTTTCCCCGTGACACCAATTAGCCGCCATCTTGGATTCCCAGTAAATCAGATCAAACTGCTATTCTTATTTTTTCTATGGCCCACCAGACCACACATTTTGCATATTTTTTATATTTTTAGTATGAGCGGAAATACGATTTTAAGGGGGGGGGACACGCAAAATTTCGATGTTTTTTGACAAAATGGCGCCGAAAATTGAACACTTTCCCTAAGTGATATATATATATATTTGTAATCTACTCTTTAAACCTTTCATTTGATACCCCACTTAAAATTTAAAAAAAATATTTTTTTCGCATGACGTGAGTTATCCGCCATTTTGGATTTGAACAGCTGATAATTTTGAGTTCACTATATTTTTCCTGTGTGCGCGTCAAAACGATCTTTAATATTGGAAAGTTTCACGTTTCTATCTCTTTTTTTCAAAAGTTATTGGAACCGTACAGAGTGACAGACAGACAGACAGACAGACAGACAGACAGACAGACACATGAACGAAACTATAAGGGTTTCTTTTTTTGGTTTTACCAACGAAACCCTAAAAAGAAAAGAAATTGCCCTTTTAACCCCATTGTTGTTGTTGGTCATCAAAAAAGGGGTTAAACTTGGATAGTTTTTATAAACCTCACCGGCTTTTTTCGCTATTTCCCATTTACTATTTACTATGCATATGTATATGTACGAACTTTTTAATGTATAAAGTCTATTTGTAATTTCACATATATGTAGTAAAATTATATAAAGAAAAAGTATTGTAACTTTACTGTATTCCTAAGCCTAAACTGCTGAACCGATTACGATCAAATTTGATATTGATATTCTGAAAATACGATTACATTGTAGTAAATTGACTCTTATCAGTCAGCTGTGTGAATGATACTGATGAATGCTATATATATATCTCAATGTGCTCTGTGAAATACCGAAAATAAATCCTCCTTCCACCGGAATCGAACCCGAACTTACGTAAACAGTAAACAGGGAAGCGATACTCTTAACTAGGGACCGTAACTATATATTCAAAAGAAAATCAAAATTAAAAAATACATCTAAACACTTATGTTGACGACTTGTTTACAAAGAATATTAAATAAAAAGTAGCATACAACCTTTTATCTGTGTCCATTGTTTACGGCTTTTATATCTGGCTCTGGGATGTTGTGTAGGCCGATAGGATCGATCGAATGACGTCACAACCCCCACTCCATCTCTCTTTCTCTCTATTGCTACCAGCTTCGTTCTGTTTACATATTGTGTTTTTGTGTTTACATTTTTCCTCTCTTTTCCCCTTTTACACGTTAGCGTAGGTTTTAACAAGGTTAAGACTGAGTTTTCTAGACATATTTTTGTCTAGGTTAGTAATTTTTTTTTTTTTTAAGTAAAAAGTCACTTTAAGGCCCACTTCTCATAAGAACTTAATATTATATTATTTTTTTGACTTCAAGTGTTTCATCCGATTCAATTTTTTTTTTAAAGATTATATCAACATGTCAAGTTTGAAAACATTTTTTTCCTCTCAATTCAAAGCCGTTAACTAACACTATTCCTTGATCTTGTCCAGGCATCAATTTCTTACATTAAAAAACCTTTTATATTTGTTTACAAACAAACCTAACTAAATTTAACAATAACAAAACAATCATTGGGAAAAAACAAACTAGACAGCGAAATACTTCGTAGAACAAGCTTAAAAAATCTTCGGTTTAATTTTTTTTAAAACTACATACACAATTATATTGTGTGCTAATTTGTTAACGCTTGAAATTAACCAGAATTTGTATTTTTAAATTATTTGGATAAGTCTAGCTGATGATTTTCATTATTTTAAAATAGAATAGAAGAGGGCAGCACTTTATCTAAAAAAAAACTAAATGAAGAGGAATTTTAAAAATCAGGAATACATATTTTACTAGTGGTACAGCAGTTCGTGAAAGGTCAAAGGGCTTATAGGATATTTTTATTATTTTACGGTATTCTGTCGCTGTTGCTTTCACGTCCAAATTAACACATCGTTAGTTCATTATAGGACGGGAGATTCAGCCACTTTACTTATCTACTCAATGATCATCAGAGAGAAATATGTCTCACTTCTCTGGGATTTGAACTCACCAGATAGGTGTCGGTGTACTGACCTAGGTTTCAGCCGGAGTTGCGTGAGTACACAAACCCCTTGTGTAAACCCCGATCTCCGCCCCTTTAGTTTAGATGCATTATGTGTTGGGTCGATAAGGGGTCAAATAAGTGTAGAAGACGTATATGCAATGAATGATACGGGGTTAGAGTATCACATCATCGTATGATTGACATTCGCAACCAAACGGACGCCACATTAGTTAAAACGCAACCTCGCGCACAAAGGACAATAAACAAGATAAAATTCACTCATCCAGTGGGAATTCAACCTTATGAGGAATTATATTTATAATAACTAGAAGATAATCCCACTTAAAAAGGAATGTCATTCACCGAAAAAGTGATCAACTAGTGAAGAATGCACCCTTCCATGCATCTTCCAGCAACTGGTGTAAATTGGTTTCCAGAACAACACATCTACAATAAAAGTGGGACTTTACCTAGCAAAGGATGTCCTCCAATAAAATAATATCATAAGCCAGTAAAAGAATGGCACATTTAAGAAGAAATGTTATGTAACAAAAAAAGTGACTTGTGGAGAATATAGCAACCAGAGAATACGCAACCAGTCAAAAGAATCTTCCAGACACTAGAGTGAGTTGCTTTCCAGAATTACTCATGTACAGGTACAGCACAAGTAGGACCATAACTAATATAGAATGTCCTTCAACAAATAAATATCACAATTAATGCGAAATCTCAGCCAATAAAAGAATGTCACACATAGCGTGAAATGTTCCTCAACATGTCGCACCTATTGAGGAATGTCAAACAACAAAAGAATGTCCTTATTATAGTGTAATGTCATGTAGCTTAACATACCTAGTGCAAAATGTTTCCAAGAAAACCGCCCAAAAAGGAATAATTTATTTTAGCAACATAAACCACATTAAAATTATATTTTAGAATGTCATCCAACAAAAGAAGGTCACCTTTTTTTAAGGAATGTACCCTAAGGCCCAATTCACACACGAGTGGTGTATGGCACTGGTGTGGAAATGGCGTGGCGCTGGTTTGTGCCACCTCTATGTTAACTTATGGCCTAATGTACACTGGTATGGCGTGGCAGAGGTTGGCAAGTGACGTCTCCACCATGACCTTTCCTCGCCAGTCCCACACCAATCACGCACTCGTGTGTGAATTGGGCCTAAGATGTCATCTTAATAGAGGAATGTCACACCTAATTTCGAAGGTCATCCACGAAAAGAATGTCACAACCAATATGCGCAGGGAAATTTGTTTTCTTTATTTTATTTCAATATTATTTTTTGTTATGTTGTGTAATTGCGAAAGAGCAAGTTTTCTTGTTATAAAGTTAAACCAAGAAAATAAATAATGTCAGTCTTGTGAGAGAACTCAGAGATTCCTGCCTTTTTCCTTTTATGTAACATTAAGTTAAAATTAAATCAATAAAAATCAAATCAAGAAGCCGAAGACTGGCACAATGCTATCCAGCAAAAGGAGGTCACACCTTGACCATGTGGAATTTCAAAAGTAAGCAACAGACAAGAAATCCTCTAATTCTTTTAGCCCAACAAAATAATTTAAAACCTAATGTAAAATGTCATCCAGGTAAAAAGTCTCAACTAGTGTGGTATATGATATATTTCCTATGTCACAACTAACGGGGAATGTTTCGAATCTTAAAAGAACTTCAATTCCATATTGAATGGATGGACGTCATTTAAGCAGGTTTTTTTTTTTTGCTGTCATTATAAGCAAGCACAACTGGGGAGGACGAGAAACATCGTAACTTGAATATGAGAAACAGTGAAGGGAAAGTCCTGTTTCCCTTGTCTCCTGCCGTTTAAACTATGTTGGCAGAGAGAGACTTTTCAGGAGGTGTAGCGAGACGAGGAGCATGTTGGCATATTGTGCCATTTGGAGTTTGACTGTGCTTGTTATCAGAATCAACGTGGAGCCCTCCGTCACTGTTCTAGGGGTGGTTTTACCCTTCCTCTTGTTTCAACGTTGAATAGAAACCGGTGAGAGGGTAGAATACTGAACACTGGTGGAAACAGTTGCCTTGTGTTTTAACCGGTACATCGAGCTCCTTTGATAAGGATTCCACACCTTGACTACGCTTCTACCATAAACAATGACTTACTGTCAACTCCGCTTTCCCTACAACCCTTGACATCATCTCAAACTGCAATCGATGTAATCGATTCATCACTACTATTCCATATGGAAGTATGTAAAAATATTGAAATAGGTTAGAATTGATAGATTTACAATACTGATAAGGATAAGACTAGGTTATAATTAACCAAATCTTATAACAACCGATAACATCCATCAGTTTAGAGGTATTAAGAGGTAGATAAGTTAACAACATCATATTTAATCACAACATGAAATTCGAACATCGAGAAAGTGATATTTTTCCATCCTATGACAACAGAAAACGTCCTTATCAACAATTTTTAACTAATAGTGTAATTTACGGTACCTGATTTCACTTGAGAATGATCCAAGGAGGGATTGAAATATCGCAAATTTAAAGCATTTAATTTCCTTAAAATACCTAACTATCGCAGATGAAGAAGTCCTTGTCAACATTAATAGTACATTACGCGTTTAGTGCGGAAAGTAGCATTTTGCATGTGAGTGTGGAGTTTGCACCCGAGCGACAGCGAAAGTAGTAAAACCAAATCAAAACGAGCAAAGCAAAATGCGGTTGTCGCATGAATTGCATACCGTACTATATCTGCGATTGTTGGATTTTAATAATAAAAACAGAAAAAAGTATGTATAATAAACTTCCTGTATGTAAGTTCGTATTTCTCTTTTGATAAAGATGACATTAATTCATTAGTTGCATTTTGTGCCGAATTAATTATTTTGGTAGGCGTATTATTTTCCTCATATTCGTCATAATGACATAAAACAATAATTGTTTTTCACTAAAAACTCGATATAAACAGTTACTTTAATTAAACTAACAGCAAATTAGTTTTGTTAAATGTAAACAAACTCACTAACCGTGCGTTAAAGTGAAGGATTCTTCTTTTTTACAAGCTTTTATTTAACTTGCAATGTTTTTATGTATGTATGTATGTTGAGGCCAAAACTTGCAACTGAATTTTAAAGCAGTTATCCTCAACCGATTGAATTGAAATTTTGCATACACGTTTAGTTTGGATGACAATGCATGGTTAGCTAAGTGACGTCATTCTAAATCCAATATGGCGGACAGCCCAAGCTGGCAGCTTGCTGACTAGTTATTTTTTTACGTCTATGACATGGGTATCAAAAAATGAAAGGGTTTGCTGCGAAGAATACGAAAAATAAAATGCCTTAACTCTATATGGCGGATGGCCCAAGATAAAAGCTTGTTTTTAAAAATGTTTTTTCACTTTATTTTACCGCACTAGGGCGGAAAAAAGAGGAATTATGAAACGCGCATGCGGAATGAATACAAGTACGTAAAAAATCACTTTCAACGTATCTAAACAGAGATACAATGTTTATATTTAACTATATTAAAAATCTCATTAAAAAAGCCAATAAGATATTCATCCGCGTTAACGTATTCTAAATCTAATGTACTGACAATAAAATAACTTTACGAAAAATCCGTATTAATACATTATTTTCATAATAATTTACCAACAGTTCCTCATACTTACTCTACTAGATCACAAAGACAGAAAACTTATAAAACTCCACTTTGCCGTACAACCACCAAACAAAGACACGCCACTTACTTAGGACCACATTATTACAACAGACTGCCAGCTTCATTAAAAAATATTAATAACATAAATATGTTTAAGAAAAAAATAAAGCAACATCTCCTAACTAGAGAATAGAAGATAATTAACTCATTTCAATTATAAAATATAGAATAACAAATATTGATGTAAAAATGAAAGATACTTTTATGAATAAGGATAAAACCAAAGAACTTATAAAGAATAAAAAAATAACAAAAAACAAGTATAACAAATAAAAAAGTAATAAATATACAGTTTTATAAATTTTACAAATAAATAAATCAAATAAAAAAATAAAGAAATAGCCATATAACAAAACAGCGTATAATAGAATAATATAGAGACGGGGCCCTCCCTCTAGGTGTAAAAACACTTACTGAGGGTCCTCACCTTTGCACTGTACATGAAATGTAAATTTACTTATTGTTATAAATGGTGGATATAAAGATTTATTTATTTATTTATTTATTTCGTATCAATCGTAAATTAAAGTGGGTAGAGGATATCACAAGACTAATTTTGGACTAAGAGAATTTTTACTTGCTTATGACAACACAAAACATTCTTATACATTTAATAAGTTGTAAGAGGCAATTACAAGATGAAATATCGAACACTGATATCTATTTTCCTCCCTTATGAAAACCGAAAATATCTATTACTCCCTCAACTTATCAGGTGAGGGAGTTAAAAGTGGAATATTATTTTATTTAACCAATTATGCCATTAATTATAGCTATGCCAGTAATTTTTGGATTACTGATAATTGTCATATTTAATCGTGAAGGCCTAAAAAACTAAGCTGGAATTCAAAATATAATTGTCTATAATCTTGTTATTGTTAAAACGTTAAAATAACCTCCGAATGTCATTAGTCTGAGTAATATATCTATATTGACGATTTTAACTTATTTTTATGAGGCAGCAAGCAATCTGCCTCATTTTGCTCCTGTGGTTGGGTATGTTGCAAGGTATGTAGGACGTAGTTAGCTTTATTATTTAACAAGAGGTTCAAAGGGAAGGTGTATATAGCGAAGTGATATGATGCAGAAACTGAGATTTTCAAGACGGATGCCTCACTGGTAAACTCGCGTTGTTTAATTAGTTTAAAGTTATGTTTGAGGCAGATGCTCTGAAGGGTTAGAAGGTGGGATGAGGCATGGCGGATTGTGCCTCATTATTTTAAGGATACATCGTGCAGGGAGACGGGTGAGGGGTTTCAGACTCGTTTTAAGATTTTCTACTCCTTATATCTCTGCCTCATCATGTCTTATGTTATAACATAAAACCGTCTTCCTTTTAGATAAAATTACCAAAACCCTCAGATTTTCATTTTAAAATAAGGTAGATAACAAATAAAACTCTATCTCAGTCTTGAAATTACAAATTATCTCACAGTATTACCATAACTGACTTTTATAAAAGGTCTATTTTTAGAATATCACAAAGTCCAAACACCAACGATAGACGTATCTTAATGCGAATGGTTGAATAACAAAATATCTTAAGTGACTGATCTTAGGTCTCTTTTTAGAAAAGGAAAGTTCCTTGAAACCAAAATATATCACCAAGGAGGTAAAATAGGTTCCAATGACCGCATTGTTAGATGGCGTCTGTATAGACTAGGGGTTTCCAACCTTTTTCCTTCATCGACCCCTTTTAAAAAAAGATTTTCTTCGTCAACCCCCTTACATTTTTCCATGAATATACAGCATACAACGCTACTAATAATTGCACTTAAATATCTTAAAGATAGCATTTGTGCTAACAACTTGGGCAAAAAAATTTAAAAAAAGTGGTTTATATAAGATTTCAGATAACAGAGATAGACTTAATAATATAGACAATAATATCGATATTGTCATTGGACAATAGTTTGATTTTTATTATTGTGAGATATATTGATTATTATTTTTATGTTTTTTAATATTTGGCCTGAAATTACCTATCATGGTATAGTCACAATAGCTAACAAAATATATCTTCTTTTCATTGTTTTAAGTGGTCAGTGTAAATTTTCAAAATAAATGTATGCTCACATAGTGTACATTTTTAGGGTCCGAAGGCAAAACCAAGGACCCTTATATTTTCCTGCGTGTGTCTGTCCGTCCGTCCTGTCGCCTGCTCACACGGCTACACCTTTCGTCCGATCACTTTGAAATTTGACATGTATGTGTCTTGTACCTACCCACATATTTACTTAAAAAAAATATTTTTCAAAAAAATTAGGGTAAAAAAACTTAAGGGTTAAGATTTTTTTATTTTTTTTCGACACCGTGAGGGGTATCATATGAAAGGGTACGTCGAGCTGATTACAAAAATATATAATTCTTTGGTTATAACTTTGATAGGGCGAGCGTAGGTGAGTTTGAAGCGGCTGTGAAACGTGTCCCCCCCCCCTCTATCTCGCTTATGTGAAGTGCAAAAAATCTGAAAAAATTCCTGAACATTCTTCGACCAAAAGTAAAGATACCACTTTTTGGAAATTTCGAAAAAAATATTATTTTATTTTTTATTGACAAAATAGGTTTTTTTATAATTATGATCTTTTCGATGTATTTATATGGTTGTAGTCCGGTTCAGTGGCAAAAAAATACTTTATCGGAAGTTTGTTTATGTGTTTTGAGAATATCAGACCCATAGGATAGTTTAAAGTAAGCTTTTTAGTATTTTAAAAAACACCATCAATAGGGTACTACTTAAACTATACAGTGTGGCCTACGGACCCTCGCTGTGTGCTGACTAGCACACGGCACACACTTGACCTGTTTATTTGTAATTGTTCGCTGAAAGAAATTCTTCTGTCATTTCTCTTAATCTGGAGCTATGATATCGAACATACAACATCAAAATACTGTTTTATAATAATTCATATAAAAATGCCATTTTTCAAAACTGGTCTTATTTTAAACTTTTTTTTTTTTTTTTTTTTTTTTGGTTTCTGTATTCTTCGCCTTATTTCTATCTATGTGCAAAATTTGGGGAAGATTGAATGACGGTAAGTGGTTCAAAATTGGGGTAATAGGTGTGCGATGAAACTTAAAAAGCAAATAAATTTGACGCCATTTTGTTTTTGTTTTTATTTTTTTTGGTTTCTGTATTCTTCACCTTAGTTTTATTTATGTGCAAAATTTGGGGAAGATTGAATCACGGTAAGTGGTTCAAAATTGGGGTAATAGGTGTGCGATGAAACTTGAAAACCAAATAAATTTGACGCCATTTTGTTTTTGGTTTTATTTTTTTTGGTTCCGGTATTGTTCACTTAAGTTGTATCTATGTGCAAAATTTGAGGAAGATTGAATCACGGGAAGTGGTTCAAAATTGGGGAAACGGAAATGTGCGATGAAACTTACAAAGCAAAGTAATATAAGACCAGTAAAAAGCGGATTCATCCAACTGCACAGAATATTTACTGCTTTGAATTTCACAAGCACAAGTTAAGGATTTTTTAGTATCTTCTGACATTTAATCCATACGGCAATAGTGCCCCATCCACTGTCGTTCTTTCCGTAAGGAAAGAGTGTCAGTGTATGGGGTTCAAGAGGAAAGAACGGCAGGATTATAATCTTGCAAGATTATCCCAGTTAGGCAACGAATCCCAAAGGTTTGTATGACACGACACGCTTTCCCTCGACGAGACAACATTCCCTTGGAAAGTGAGAGGAAAGAGACCACCCACACGTGTTCTTTCCTTCTGGCCTCACAAAATTTAAAAACGAACAGGATTATGCTATTTCATGTGGATGGGCAATGAAGGGATTGTAGTCACACGACAAGCCTGCAGGATGGAATGAGTGGATTGTCTCACAGGAAAGAGTGCAGGAAAGTGGTTGTGTGGATGGTAACGAACATGATTATCAATCATGCCGTGCTTTCCTTCGCGATTAAGAAAAAGGGAAGTCTGTCGGGAAAGAACGACAGTGGATGGGGCGCAAATGTATGGAGTAATTACGGTTCGGAATAATTTTTAAAACAGGTACAGTTTTCATAGCAGTATCTTTTATTGCTGGTGGGCAATATTAATTCTCCCAGTGCGTTGTGGATATCCGGCTTTTGTAATTAACAAAGAAATATTGTAAGAGGCTTCTAATCCACCAGCAATATTTACAGAAGTTGAGGGCTTAAGAAATTATTCAATTTCCGCTTTGGAACAATAAGCAGATTTGTCTTTTAGATTCTTGAAATAATCAATATTTAAACCTTTCAAATTTATCATTGACCTATAATAGACCCCTTTTAAATTTCCATAGACCCCCCAAGAGGTCCACCTGGACCCCGTTGGGAACCCCTAGTATAGACACTAGCCTATAAACTACGAAGCCGATTTTAATGAAATTTGGCACACATGTACAAAAATACTCTGGCAATTAGTGTGGCACATAGCTTCCTCACGTTCTATTTCGTATATTTTAATGATTTTATGCTTTTTTACAGCCCATTATAGTCAAA
This sequence comes from Gerris lacustris, assembly GCA_951217055.1. Classification (NCBI taxonomy): domain Eukaryota; kingdom Metazoa; phylum Arthropoda; class Insecta; order Hemiptera; family Gerridae; genus Gerris; species Gerris lacustris. Next base: position 13,737,464 of record OX578277.1, read on the forward strand.
TTTATTTAATTTTCCTCCCGAATTTTTTAAAACTGTCAAAATGATTGATTTTTGCTTCCAAGCTTACCGAAGGCAACGGAAGCTATTTTACATGAATTTAGAAATATTTAAAGTGTGGTGCTGACGGTATAAATTATTCTGGGGTCTACTTTTGACAAATAATCCAAATTTTATGAAAATCAGATGAGTACTTTTGAAGATATAGGTGTAAATAAATGTAACTTATATGGGATCAACAATAGGTTAATTTCAAGAGAGGAGTTTACTCAATATAGTCTGGACAGTTTTCGATAACTAATTTTTGGAGTATAGCGCCTCCAAATATAGTGCTAAAATTCATTTCTCGATCAGAACGAAGGTAACGAAAGCTATGGGATGGTTCTGAGAAGCGATTTTTTTTTTTATGTCTCCGATTTTTAAAATTTTAAGACAAATCCGTTTCAGACGGATCCGTTCAGGGATCGTTTATAGTTCCATGCCAGTCTGTTGGTCTTTCTTTTGCGAACCAACATATCTTAAAAACTACACGTTCGAGTTTAATGAAATTTGTATGTTTGGTCATAATGAGCCCATTGTTGGTCCCATATAAGTTTTAACCTTCTGCGCCTTCATTGTTTCTCTTCCACATGCTCACAAACATACATTCATTAACACCCATATCATCAAAAGCACTTATCTGATTTTTATGAAATTTAGATGGTTTGTCGAAAGTAGCCTGCAGATGGCCCCAGATTAATATGAAACGTCTGCGCTCTATTGCTACACTGATACTTTGAATCTTGTAAAAAATTAAAACAATTTTGACAGATTAAAAAAAACCGGGGAAACCATAAAACAAATTACACAATAATGGCTTGTAGAAGCATAAAATCAATAAAGTACGTGACAGGTTGCGAGGAAGCTATGTGCCACACCAATTGGCAGTCTATTTTTCGGTTTAGATCGGTTACACCTGTATATGAAAAATTCTTGTTGTTTGTACATACATGCACACAAATACTTTAAGATGTTGAATAATTCATACTTTACACATTGATAAAGAGAATAATTTGTCAAGTTTCAGAACGAATATTGGTCCAGTAAAATGGTGCACAAAAAGGGATCAAAGTGGAAAGTTCTGGTGTAATTGTTATTAGTGGTTTATTTTATGTCTTTTGGGGAGCTGAACACGAATTTGAAGTTGTCCAACAAAATTTCCCCCCGCAAATATGAGAAATCATCAAAAAACCACTAAAAATAATATTTTTTAGTGGTTCTTAGCTTATAACTAGCAAAGCAACCTATTCAAACTAAAAGTGGTGTACTAGTAAAATAAAAAGGAGTGAATAACCTACAATTTATGTTCATAACATTTTTTGTACGTAGTATGGTTTTCAAGACCAGTCATGCACCATGAAATAATGAGCGAATTTTCGAAGAAATCTGCATATTTTTGGCTTATGGTAATATAGGAAAATTTTGGTTTATAATTTGGACGGACGAAAAAAAAATTGGTACACAGGGGAAAGGGTACAAAAGTCAAAATATTATATATCCTTCAAGATGCATGTCGTTGGAAAGCTCTTTAAGAGTACAGTTATTGTTGCTAGGTACCCCAGAAATTTGGAGTCCATTTATGGGACAAATTTTGACAATTTAGGGTCAAAAATGGCATAAAAATGTGTGTGGAAATTTTGTTGGACAACTTCTGGTTCGTGTTAAGTACCCCCAAAAAACATAAAATAAACCACTAAAAACAATTTCACCAGAATTTTCCACTTAAACTACCATTTGACTGGACTATATGTATATTTCTAAAACCAAATATTGACACACAAGTTTAATCATAAGTGTCGCATTTGTAAAGATATGTAAAGTGTCTACTTTGTACATCTTGAAAAATTTAAAATGCTGAGTCTATCATCAATGCTTCAATTATCTCTAAGCACAAATAACCACCTTGGGTGGATATCATCTGTTGACTTATGATAAAATTTAACATCTTATCCTTATCAGTGTTAAAATTTCATCTTGTGATAACATTTGTGTTGTCACACGTTCACCTGAAAATGCCCTATTTCTCTAACCATCCTCGTTTTACTACTTTCAATTCTCTCCCTAATTTTTGACTTATTGCATCTGAAGTTGTAACACGTTAAACTTACAACTAACCATCAGTTAAATGTTTAATCTAACTATCTCTAATGACGTCTAACTATCTCTAATGACGTCTAACTATCTCTAATAACCTGAAACCACATTCATCTACCTTCAACCACCTGTTTCCTCCCTATTAGTGGTTATATTTCACATGTGATTGCATTTGGATTTCTAACACTTGCATCTTTAACTACCTCTGTCTATGCCTAACAAGAAGTAATCACCTCTCTCCTCTAAAGTAGATAAGGATGTTATCTGTTGTTCTAAGATAAGGTAGAGTATAACTTTGTCTAATCACTGTTCGAAATTTCATCATGTGATTGTGTTTGAAGTTTTTAATACTGTCACTTCGTGTTACGTTCTCTTAGTTGCCTTTCCTTAAGGTGTCGACGCACATTAAAAATTTTCCCTTGAAAATCTCCCTCTCCCGTCTACGCTCAGGTTTAGGGATTCGATTAAAAGCTTGAAAATCTTAACTCCGGCTTAAGCTAATAGGCGCTTAAAACCTTAGGGCTTGAACTAATAAGGAAGCCGAGTCTAACTTAACTTCAACCCTCTTCGTCCCTATGAAGTACCTAAACTAAAGCGGACTTGAGAACCAATCTGCTTAACTAAGTTTTTGAACTCTCGCGAGGACTTTGCCTTTTCACAACCAGGTCGAGTAAAGTTAATTAAAACTTAGGCAAGGTCTCTTGAATTCTAAGTTTCTGGATATGACCCTAATATTGGAGTTGATTTGACAGGCTGCCTATAAATCTATGTTCATATAAAAGTATGAAAACTTACCGATCGTAAACCCAAGCAATCTTTGTCTTTATGAACCATGATAAAACATAAAGTAATATTAGCTGAGAAACTTTATTAATATTTTTATTTTTTTTCTATACCCGATGGATTGAATCTTAATTAAACCCAAAGACATAGCATGTGAGTCCATTAAGCAAATCTGTCAAACATCCTGCTGGACGTGATGTGATCAGCCCCTTTACCTTTTAACTATATATATGATCCATCAGTGAAAAACATGTCTTACCTCCCTGGGATTCGAACCAACCAGGAAAATATCGTTAATGACCTTAGTTTCAGAGAGGAATTTGTGAGTACGCTAACGATTGGGCTTCACCGACGCCTCAAAAGGGATCCTTCAGGCAGTTCATCATTGCTATCGTATGCGCTTTGGAAGCGGGAAGTTTTGGTTCGATTCCTGTTCTGGTTTACTCGTGACTGATGGTTGACTATTTAAGTGAAGTGGCACATATCTGGTTGCAAATGCCTATTATATAGAGACCACTCAGTCCTGGGGTCGATTCTATAACTTTCAAATCGCCCTTTTTATGTAATTATACATCAAAATTTGTTATAAAGATGCGCCTGAAAGCCTTGCAACTTTACGCTGTAACTTTGTTAGTTGTAAAATTACAAAAAAGGTTTATATTTTGTGTGTGATATACCAAAACTCAAAATTAGGTTATGTGTGTACATCTCAAATTGAAGTCGAAATCAAAATTAAGTTATTATTTGAATCTTTTTTTCATTTTATAAATCATCTGCAAAGGATTTGTTTATGTTTGCCATGCCCTAACCCATAGGCTCCCAAACTGGTCTATAATGGACCTCCAAGGGTCGATTTCGACTTGCAGGGAATCCATATGAGTGAGAAAAAAATTGGGGGAACAGGTTATCATCAACATTTAAGCGTTCAGTAAATGTATTATTACACCTAAAACAGTTTTGGCTTCATAAATCTGCATTATGAACTATTGCAAGAAAGTTTTTGATAGTTTTTCCACGTTCATAATACATGAAAAGGGGTTTTTACGTGGTTCTAATCTTTTAACGAAAAAAATAAATTGATTGCAAGTATATAGATGTAAACATTTAAGAGAATATCTCACTGATTTGAAGCCAAATACTAAAATGTTGCAAACAGAGCATTAGGTTTATTCCTCTCTTTAACAGCATTATTTAAGTAAGTATTTTACTAGGTTTTGAAACATTAATCCTTTGTAAGAATTTTACTAGGTTCAAATATTAATTCCCTGCAAGAAATTTACTAGGTTTTGATACATAAATCCTCTGTAAGAATTTTACTAGGTTCTTATATTAACTCCCTGTAACAATTTTACTAGGTTTTAATACATTAATCCTCTATAAGAATTTTACTAGGTTCTAATATTAATTCCCTGTAAGAATTTTACTAGGTTCTGATTTGTTTCGTTCTAAAACCAAGTATTGACTTGCATATTGTTTCTGTTTACAATTGTCCACTCTACAAAAACCCTATCAAAGCAAGGAGACCTATGTCAGTTGTCAAAAACACCTTTGAAGATAATATGTTTAGAAATATTCCAAGAATTGTAAAGCAAAGCTCAATTTCCTGTTTTTACATTTGACGTGAAAAAATAAAAATAGGATACTATGGCAACACTCTCGTAGATTTTTTGTAATATTGATCAAAGCAAGCAATGACCAAGTCGTTTTTGATCGTGTTATGTGCTCTTGGTGTTTATATGTATATTTTATATTCTATCAAATTGAATATTAATAATTACAAGATAAAAAGAACTTTTTATATACTACGTTTTTAAATTTTTTGTTGAATCATAAGTAATGTTGATAATATAATTGTCATTAATCCTTAAAATTAGTGAGGTACGGTTTAAATAAAAAAACTACATAGTTTGACCAACTAGTTTCGTGTAATTTGTACACATCATCAGGGTATAACTACAGGTAATAGACAAAATATACTGAACTTAAAGTATGTACAAACTGAACTTAAACCTATACCTAGGATACAAGTGTAAACAAACCTGGGTGTCACAATTAATTCAATTTCTTTGTTTACTTTTCGCTGTCATGCAATGTTTACCTCAATAAAATATCACAAATTTGAAACCCGTCAAAATGAAGATTGTAAATACAATGGGATATGTCAAAACAAATAAAATAACTTGCGGATTTTTTCCGAACTAACTTCCATACAGCAAAATTTGCTGAAAACAAAAACAAATCTGCTAAAAGTATTAAAATAATGCATTGTCATCGTGTTCTGAGCTATTCTAAAAGTTTCAAATGTCTAGCTACTCGGGAAGTTAGTTAAAAATCGATTGCAAGATTTGTACTGGACAAACACACAAACAAACAAACAAGAAAGCAAGCTAATAAAAACGTAGTAAAAAATGATAATAAAAATGAAAATAACTATTATTATAATAATAAAATTATATTAATAATTATTATAATAATAAAAATGATAAAATATTATTATTTTAAACTGTTTTTTTTTTATAATTAACAATCTTGAAGGAAGGCTAGAATAACAGCATTCAGGTAGATTTCAATTACTGTAAAACTTAAAAATAAATATTTCGAAACTAAATATCCATTGCTGTATTTAATTATATTATTCTTTTACTTATAATTTCTCCGTAACTTAACATTTATTTAAATTGTAATAATTGAGAAAAATGAAAACAGGTTTAATGTTTATATTAAATTTAACAAAAAAGCCGATACTTGTACATGTTCACTGGTGAGTCAGTGTTTTATTTAGACACACATACTACTCAGAATTAAGGTATATATATATATATATATATATATATATATATATATATATATATATATATATATATATTATATAGGTGAAAGCAACCAACTTATAAAAAAATAGAATTGAACAACATAAGTATGACCAAAATAAAGGAAACTCTAATACAGCACTATCTAGTCATACCTTGGCCACTAAATATAAGTTCAATTTTGATAAAACCAAAATTATTGGGAGAGAGCAGAAAACCAACAGGAGGAAAATGATGGAAGCTCTCAATATAGCAATCAAACTCGACCAAACAGTTTTTATAAAAACAGACTCCCGCTCCCTCATCAAGTATTACAGTGGTATATACTATAATGATTTAAATCATAATTCCCGCCCAATTTTAACGCAATAGGCCTTTGTGATCACCTTCCTGTTAGTTGTGGTATTGATATGTATTTTAGTAGGTACATATATTTTTATTATTATTATTAGTGATATAATATACCGATAATTTTGGTTTTCTCTCTACTGTTGACTTTATTAAATCGTTTTTGAATTGTTATAGCCGGTCTGATAACATACTGATAAGGAACGAAATGTTATCACTTCCATTTTTTAAGCATACCTGTGATCATGTTAATAGTTTTTTAATTTTAATATTTGTTTTAAATTATGTTTACCTTTCTTAACGTTATTGTTATTTTTTATTATCAGTTACCAAAACGCACGTAGTACTTGTAGCAGATAGGAGTTGCACATTTTTTAGTTGCATGTTTAAGTAGACGACGGAATATTAATAGTTCCTGTATTTTATTTTATTCGATTTTTGACTGCACTTACCTCTAATGTGTACTTATAAGGTAAATTTACGCATGTAACTTATTTTTCTTTAGATTATGATATGTTCTTCATTGTAGTTAATTAGTAAATATACGTACATTTTTAGGCTTTAGAATGGCCGGTCAGGCCGAAACGTTGCCGAATTAAACGAAATGAAGTAATTTATTTTCACGAACCCTTATAAGGATCCAAAAGACTATACTATACTATATATATATATATATATATATATATATATATATATATATATATATATATATATATATATATATATATATATATATATATAATATATATATATATATATATATATATATATATATATAAATATATATATATATATATATATATATATATATATACATATATATATATATATACATATATATATATATATATATATATATATATATATATATATATATATATATATATATATATATATATATATATATATATATATATATATATGTATATATATATATATAGTGGAAAGTGTTTTAACGAGGCAAATAAGTTTAGGATTCTATTCCTTAGACCATCAGGGGTCGGAAACCCGGCGCCTTAGGAGTATTTTTAATGCGCCCTCGGCGCCGATACGACCCAAATTCCTTTATTTATTTTTTTACTCTAAGCTCGTCAACCACCGGCATGTGGGCCTTAGGCGATTTTCAAATCTGGTATTGCACCCTTGTAGGTTTAAAGGATGCCTATCCCTACCCTAGACTATATAATGATGCCATTATGCTTTGAAAATCTGACACCTCAGATTGGCCAACTTATGTGAATGAAAATCCAAAAAAAAATCACTAGGAGGTTATCTTAAGGTTATCCAGTGATATTTTTATACGTCTAGTTAGCCCGACCTTTTACCCGCCAAAATCTCGATTTTCCCGCGCTGTCAAAATAACAAAGTATAGAGACATGACTATAGTATATATAAGTGTGTCATAAGCTCTCTAAGTTCTTCCTCAGAAAGACCTAAATTGCAAACTTTTTTTCTTTATATTTATATACATTTTTATTTTCTCTGCTAATATCTACGTTTATATGGTATATTGAAAAGATCTCAATACTGTTACTATTTTGAACTGATGTCTGTTTACTTGACCGTATTGAGTTGGTATTTGAAAATATTTGGATACAGTTTTGGCGTCATTAAAAAACAGCTGATTGTGACACGTGATAATTATGATGCCTGTGAATGAAAGTTGCATTTGAACGGTCGATGTGCCAGGTTAACCAGCAGAGAAACATGAAATGAAACTGCGCATGCCCTAATACGATCTCAATTCTCAATACAGTAAGGTGTTTATACGAAACTTCAACACGATACAGTACAACTTCTGGTGTATCGACCTTGAGATGAATGAGAAACATGAAATGAAATTGCGCATGCCCTAATACGATCTCAATACAGTAAGGTGTTTATATGTAACTTCAATACAGTACAGACTTTTGGATGACCTTTTGAGATGACTTAGATTATAATATATACACTGCGTTTACATGGAAAGTTAACGTATTCAGATCGTTTTAAATACACAATGTAAACGTAGCTGGTATTTTTAAAGTGTAATTTTATGATGCGCACTATAACAATTCTTGCTAAGTATTCTTGCTTTAATCTCATCCTTTGGCAGGACTAAAGCTTCCAAGAGCTATTGCATCACGGATAATTATGATTTTATAAATAACTTTAAGATAAAATAGTTGTAAATTTCTCTATTGGTCACATAGGCCAGTTTGTCTAGAATTTCTTGTTCTTCGATTTTATTCTAAAAAAACTTATTTTTTATCATGACAAAATCCATCTTATAAAAAAAAAAAAAAAATACGATAAGTCAGTTTAAATATATATATGCATACTTCTTTTGGGATTACCCCTTTTTAAAAAATCATCATATATATTTTTTTTAAATTTGTTGTAAAAAAAATTATAAAGAGCGAAATAAGAACGTGATTGAGCGAAGTCTCGCTGGATTTAGATTTGAAATTGTGAGACTTCATTTTTTTTAAAGAATATTTCAGAACCATCTTCCTTATACCTTACCTTTTTGCTGCTTAAAAAACCTTTTTTAAAAGAGAAAAGATCAACTTGGATATTCCTTGCTACCAGATTTTAAAGACACCTTAGTCAAAATCATAAAATTCCATATATATAGATAACATTGTGTATATATATTGTATATTATATATATATATATATATATATATATATATATATATATATATATATATATATATATATATATATAATTAAAGCTTTGTCTCTACGTTGATGAGAAAATTAAAGCTAATGGATTATCATCGGCTTTTAATTTTTCAATGGTATGATAAAGATCTTCATAATTCTATGGAAATCCACCAGAAAAGCACGGGATTATCCCTTGCTCATACTTTGGAAATTACACAAATATTAAGAGTTCATTGGAATTCTAACAAAATAACTACTCCAAAATGAACTGATGACTTATGGAACTTAAGAATAACAATAACAACAATAATAATAATAATAAGTGGCTCAACAGGCATTATCACACCAGAGGTTATCTTATAACAGAGGTTACCTTATAATTAAAATACAACCTGGTAGATACCACTTCACTTAACCAGCCACACCTATAATATCGCGATGCTGACCCTAACGAGCATAGTCTACCTAGTAGTAGTAGTCTAGTACTTCCTACTAGAACGGGTAGGACGAACCGCTTGTTCGAACCTTGCAATTAGGCCATCACTTAGGCCCTTTTTACGCCCCGTGGTGGAGAGTTCCAGCTACTTCACACATCATACATTTGTACATTGTACCGCCGAAGCGGCATTAGTAAGTTATATAAGCGTGGGAAGAGTCCCCATAAAGCCGAAGCGAGTATGTTGTGGTCATTAGTAAGCTATATAAGCGTGCGTCAAAGCGTGGGAAGAGTCCCCATAAAGGGTGTCCCTCGCCCTGCTCCGTCCTCGAACCATAGATACAAATTACATCGTCATGACACGGATCGGACCCACACCAAAGAGTGGGGAAGAGTCCCCATAAAGGGTGTCCCTCGCCCTGCACCGTCCGCGAATCATTAATGCAATTCAGAGTATCATGGCACGGGATCGAACCCACGACCTCGAGTTGCCTCGACTTATTGATAGCTGAGCGAGCGCCCTAACACGCTCGGCTACCCTGGCTCGGTCTCATTAGGCTCATAGTCTACCTAAATCGGAATACCTAGGATCTAGGTATATAAATACTATACCCAGGGCGTTGCCAGAGTCCCATTGACCTGTCAGTAGCTTCGGAGCATACCGAAGGTAACGAAAGCTATGTGATCGTTCTGAAGAAACAAAAAATATTTTATGTCTCCTATTTCAAAAATTACAGAAAGCATGCGTTTCGGACATCTAGGAACATTTTTGGGTGTCTGTCTGTCGGTTTGCTCGGTCTGTCTGTCTGTTGCTCAATTTTCATGTAAAAAATCAAAACAATTTTGACATTAAAAAAAAAACGGGGAAAACAATTAAAAATAGATAATTATGGCTTGTACAAGCATAAAATCAATTGAGTACGTGATAGGATGCGAGGAAGCTATGTGCCACGGTAATTGGCAGTCTATTTCTTTTTTAATTAGTATCTACGCATGTATTGAAATTTTCCATATAGATAAACTCTTGGTTCATCCAGTGTTTTAAATAGAAAACACCAGAAATATTCCATGTTGTTTCGGGTCGCATAATTAAACATTTTCATCAAAATGTACAGTAACATTAATCCTATTCTGAAAGGGAATTGAACCCGACTTCTTTGCCATTATCACGATTATCTCAGAAAGTATATTATTCCCAGGAAAGCTACTTAAATTAAAAATTGACAGCTCCCCCAAGAGTTAAACTTGATTTCTCGATTACACCTCGGGGTATGATGACACAAGTCTGCAAAGACTACAGACAGACATACAGATATTATTATAACATAACTATTTGGGTATTGTCTGCGAATTAAATAGAAATTGAGCATAACGAGCATCAGTCAAAAGTAAAATTCAAACTTTTAGATTTACCATGATTCGGAAAAGTGTATTTTCCTTACCAAGATATAGAAAAGAATACTGACCAACAAGTAAATTCTCCCTAAACTTGTGTAAATATTGATAGCTTTGAATTTTAAATTTTAATATTTTTCGCTATCCTCAATTTCATTAATTTAAATAATTTTTTTGGGGCTTAGGTGTCCCAAAAACCTTTAAATACGATTAAATCACAATCTCAAAATAAAATCTTTGCGCCGTAATAATACATTCTCCTTATATAAACTAAATATATGAGTAAGTAAAGAGAAAAAAACAACTTTTGATTTTAGTAAATTAAAATGTATTGGTTTTAAAGATAGAACGTGACTTCTTTTGATACTAAACCCGCACTAAATGTATGCATTGCATGTTTTAACATAACAAGCTACACTGAAGTATCTAAGTCGAATATAATAATTTCTTATATATAGGTAGGTCGGTAGGCAGTAGTAAGAATATGGGCACAATCTAGACCCAAACATACTTCATTTAAATTTAATTTAACTAATAATCAAGTTGATGGCAGTTTGCCACTTAATAGATTAGTTAGTCAAATATTACTCAAAATCAAAGTGTTCCCCTGTCAAGGGACAAACTACCATCAACTTGATTTTTTTCTCTACTAACTAAGTTCGTGCTTAGGATCATAAAAATCACATTGTCCACCAAAAAACGTTGGACATGGCCGCTCTCGACCGGATTGTTTTTTTCAAATGCCTATTGCCAAGCTATGTTCCGCAGACGAACTTAGCCGACCATAAATTCTTAAAAGTCACCAAAACATTTACTTGTATACAAAATTCTAGCTTGATGTTAGTCAGACACTTTTTTGCATGCTATTTCCTGGACTATAAGTAGTTATTAGGTATAAAGTTTTGTATATACTACATGGAAAATAATTAATTGTTCACTTTTCGTTTTATTTTTCCAAAAAAAAAAAACCAAAAAAAACAATAATAAAAAATAGATATAACATTATTATGACTAGAGAGGTTAATAAAAGTAACACTACAATATTGTCACCACAATTTTATATATTTAAACAGACCCGTTTCGACATTTATGTCATCTTCAGTGTGTTAACATAGTAAGTGAAAGACTACTACTGTGGACTCACTTACTATGTTAACACACTGGAGATGACATAATGTCGAAACGCGTCTGTTTAAATATATAAAATTGTGGTGAAAATATTGTAGTGTTACTTTTATTAACCTCTCTAGTCATAATTATGAAGTGGTACCACAAAATCTCAGTCAAAACAACCAATTATTTCGATATAACATGAACAATTCACTAAATAAGTTTAATCACGTTAAAATTAAATTATAATTATAGTTACTATTTATTTGAATTTCAATACTAAAATTAGATGGAAGAATTAGCTGGTAGCTGAGTCGTGAATTGAATAGTATTGACAACAACGGATGAATATACACATATGGATTAGTTTATCTACATTTAGACATTATGATTTCACTTTTAACTTGTTTGTTTATTTTACTGATAAATCACCATGGCAACCGTTGTTGAGGTTACATGACATGCGTGAAGATGACATAATAGATTTAGACATTAAACAAAAGTTAATAAATTAAATTGTGTATTTAGCACCAACCTAACTTACTTAGTGCTTTATCTAGGGCAACACTGGAGAGAATCATGAAAGTTCATGATTCCCTTATTTTCTATAACTCCCTGTTCAAGCTGACAGGGTGAAATGAGTAACTTTCCTTCCTGTAAACTACGGAGAAATGTTACATTTTTCTCTCTTCTAGAGATAATATGTATGCACTTAGGGAATAATGTAAGATATTACTTCCCGCGTGACTAAGTTGATTCCTGAGGCAAAGCCGAAGGCTTTAATTCATTATTAATTATTAGTATTAATCTCTCGATTAATGACAATTAGCATTAAAATAGGTAATATCAATTATGTTAAACAGGGAGTAATGAAAAATAAGGGAATCGTGAACTTTCATGATTCCCTCCAGTGTTTCCCTAGAAAAAGCACAACTAAATAAGGTTGGTACTGAAACACATTTCATTTACAAACTTTTGTTTAATGTCTAAATCTATAATGTCATCTTCACACAAGTCGTGTAACCTCCACAGCGGTTGCCAAAGTCATTTATCAGTACAACAAACAAACAAGTTAAAAGTGAACTTATAATTTCTAAATGTAGATTAACTAATCCATATGTAAATACATCAGTTGTCAATACCATGCCAATACTCGATTCACCTTCCAGCTGATTATCCCATTTGATTTTAGCATTGAAATTCAAATAATTACTATCTATAATTTAATTTTAACGTGATTAAACGTATTTAGAGAATTGTTGATATTATATCTAATATTTTTTTTTTTTTTAAATAAATATAAAAATATGTATTTTTTGTTGAATAAAATAATATAAAATTAAAATCTCTCCATACTTTTTTTCTCCCTTCAGGAGGTAAAATCTTGTACGTACCTCGGGAGTAAAAATCACTTGCACTCTCACGATAATTAACTCCCTCGGCTTCACCTCGGGAGTGAACGTTATGGAGATGGAGACGTCATAACGAGTGAACGTTATGGAGACCCAACTTCATCGCTCAGGGTGCAATCACTTACTTTACTCCCTAGGTGCGTAAATAACTATGTCATCACTGAAATCATAATCGAAACGTATACAACCACCTGTTGAACAATTAATAAATATGCTTAAATTTTAATTAAATTAGAAAATATTGGATCTATAATGAGAATCACATTCACATTCAGAAAGACAATGTTTTGTTCGGGTTAGTCAAACCTATTTTTTAATTATTTTTGTATCTTTATTTTCAGGTTGAGTGAATCTCCCGTCAGGGACATTTGGAAAGGAACGACAGAACCGACAAAACATTCAAAACTAGGTAAACATATTTCATTTATTTAACTTTTATATATATATATATATATATATATATATATATATATATATATATATATATATATATATATATATATATATATATATATATATTCTAATATGCGTGCCATTCAGGCTGTGGATGTCACTGCGAAGCGAGAGTGGTCTCATTCGAGAGGAATAGTTCTAAAGTTTTGTTCCCCACCCCGGTCGCCATCATTCGTTGGAACAGTGTGGAGCGTGCGTTTGCCGTTGAGGGCTCTATTTCGAATCGATGTTCTGTGTTCAGAACCCCGTTGGGTCCTGTTCCGGACTGTTCAGACACGGACGTTCAGACATAACGTGAGTGGGACAAGACGAAGAAGTAGAGTCCATCGGCCAGATGGATCACCTGTGAACAATGAGGGCTTCAATCTTGCAATCCCCACGGTGTTATGCGCGCTAACATGCGTCTGCCCTTGGACTTTCCGATCCTTCAGTGAGGTAAATTCTTTGGGTTGACCCTTCATTACCATCATTACAAGTTGGCGATTGTGCAGGAACTCTTCAAATGTGACTTCAATTGTCGGAGGAACGCGGGGCGATTGGGAGTGGCCAGCCCGCTCACCCGATTTGGCCCCAGATTTTTTCTTGTGAGGTTTCATGAAATCCCCCCCCCCCCCTTTATGTCAACCATCCAAGGACCTTACACAACCTGAAGGCCAACATTCAGGCAGATATTGCCAACATACCCGCTGCTGCTATGCTGGTAAGGGTCATGACAAAGCCAGAAATCGGCTTACTCAGTGTATGGATGGGGGGCATCATCTTCCTGATTTGATTTTCCAAACTGTATAAAACAAAACTTAAATATGTAACTACATTATAAAAAAAAAAATCTGATCCGTGAAATGGGCTTCATTGCATTTTGAAAAAAGGAAGTTATGCTGCCGCACCCTGGGTATATATGGCCTTTATATATTAAACCCGAATTCCTCTGACTATATCACGACGATTCTACTGACATATATTTTTAACCACTGGATCTATGACCATGTTCTTTGTAGATAGGTACTTAGCCCCTTGGTACTGATGAAAAACCTTTATTTTTACAATCCGCCATCTTGATTCAATAGCAGTCATTTATATGCAGAATTAGACATGACGATAATATCTCAATTGATCAATTGTCCAAGAATATTCAAATTTAGAATTTAACTTCCTTCTATAAAGAACTTTAGTGAAAGGATTTTCCAACCTGCTGTTTTGATTCAAGCAAGATACCGGCCATATATATATACATTTGAAACTAAGACCTCTTATACTAAAATAACTATGACAACTCCTTTGAAATGCTAAAATAATATCGTTGTACTTAGTATGATAATTTATACAATTACACTGATGTCAAAAAGGGGTTTTCTATATATATATTCCTAAGAGGTATAATAGAGGCAAAGCAAACTAAGAAAGGGAATTGAGCCCAGACTGATCTTCTGTTAATTAAATATACCTATTTACAATTCCCCCAGGAATGCGATCGGGGGGTAGGGGGGGGGGGGGGGAATTCCAGAAGGGCAAAACCTCGGCTTCTACTGAAAAGTTAATACATATTTAAAATGTACTGGTACTCTACAGTAGTCGGAATCATTTACTAATTAAGGAGTATTTTCAAATTATATTTGATTCATGTTTCTAGACTATATTTTACAGAAATGGATGGGGAAGAAGCGTCCGGAACGGGAAAACATGCCAACGACGCTATATTATCTAATAAGTACCCCCCCCCCCACATCGCAATCGGGGGCCCCCTACCTGAATAAACAGGTCAAGTGTGTGCTAGTCAGCACACAGCGAGGGTCCGTAGGCAACCCAGTATAGTTTAAGTAATACCCTATTGATGGTGTTTTTAAAATGCTAAAAAGCTTACTTTGAAATATCCTATGGGTGTGATATTCTCAAAACACATAAAACAAACTTCTGATAAAGTATTTTTTTGCCACTGAACCGGAATACAACCATATAAATACATTGAAAAGACCACAGTAGTAAAAAAACGTATTTTGTCAATAAAAAATAAAATAATATTTTTTTCGAAATTTCCAAAAAGTGGTCGAAGTTTGTTCAGGAATTTTTTCAGATTTTTTGCACTTCACATAATAAGCGATAGAGGGGGGAGGGGATAACCAAAGAATTTTATATTTTTGTAATCAGCTCGACGTACCCTTTCATATGATACCCCCTCACGGTGTCGAAAAAAAAATAAACAAATTCTAACCCTTAAGTTTCTTTACCCTAATTTTTTTGAAATTTTTTTTTTTCAAGTGGCATTATTTTTAAAATATGTGGGTAGGTAAAAGACACATACATGCCAAATTTCAAAGTGATCGGACGAAAGGTGTAGCCGTGAGAGCAGGCGACCGGACGGACGGACAGACACACGCAGGAAATAAAAAGTGTCCTTGGTTTTGCCTGCGGACCCTAAAAATGGTTCTTTGTCACCTATATTATAAGTGCAAATGGTAAAATTTGAGTAAAGTGATTGTAAAAATATCACAATTTGTTTCATATTTTATTATATAATACGATAACTAAAGCCACAATAAAATACTGGTAAATGTGTGAATACGCGCCAAATATTGCATATGGAGTTTAACGATATAAAGAGCTAAGAGCTATGAAATTGCTAAGCTAAAATACTAGTTGTGTACACGTGTTTTCTCAGTAAAAAAAGTCAACGGAGGAAAATAATCAAAAGTAATCCAGAAAATTTGGGGTCTCCAGACGGATACACAACTTCTGCCGCTAGAATGTCTTGTTGTTATTCTAATAATCTATATTATTACTTCATATTCACACAGGCACGCCGGCGCCTCTCTGATACAGTAGGAGCGGCAGAAGGAGCACCAATCACAGCACGTTTGGTACTTTTTGTCTTTATGACCCATCTATTGATAATCAAGCTATCTTATCAGTTGCACCACACTGATGAAATACTATAATGATGTAAGAAAGTTTTTTTTTTCGAATTGTCGGACCAACTTTTCTTTTTTACTGGTCTTATATTACTTTGCTTTGTAAGTTTCATCGCACATTTCCGTTTCCCCGATTTTGAACCCCTTCCCGTGATTCAATCTTCCCCAAATTTTGCACATAGATTCAACTAAGGTGAAGAATACAGAAACCAAAAAAAACAAAATGGCGTCAATTTTATTTGCTTGTTAAGTTTCATCGCACACCTATTACCCCAATTTTGAACCACTTACCGTCATTCAATCTTCCCCAAATTTTGCACATAGATACAACTAAAGTGAAGAATACAGAAACCAAAAAAAACAAAATGGCGTCAATTTTATTTGCTTGTTAAGTTTCATCGCACACCTATTACCCCAAATTTGAACAACTTACCGTCATTCAATCTTCCCCAAATTTTGCACATAGATACAACTAAGGTGAAGAATACAGAAACCAAAAAAAAAAAAAAAGGTTGGAAATAAGACCAGTTTTGAAAAATTGCATTTTTATATTAATTATTTATTACTGGTCTTATATTACTTTGCTTTGTAAGTTTCATCGCACATTTCCGTTTCCCCAATTTTGAACCACTTCCCGTGATTCAATCTTCCTCAAATATTGCACATAGATACAACTTAGGCGAACAATACAGAAACCAAAAATAAAAAAATTAAAAAAAAAAATGGCGTCAAATTTATTTGCATTTCAAGTTTCATCGCACACCTATTACCCTAATTTTGAACCACTTACCGTGATTCAATCTTCCCCAAATTTTGCACATAGATACAACTAAGGTGAAGAATACAGAAACCAAAAATAAAAAAATAAAAATAAAAATGGCGTCAAATTTATTTGCTTTTCAAGTTTCATCGCACACCTATTACCCCAATTTTGAACCACTTACCGTGATTCAATCTTCCCCAAATTTTGCACATAGATACAACTAAGGTGAAGAATACAGAAACCAAAAATAAAAAAATAAAAATAAAAATGGCGTCAAATTTATTTGCTTTTCAAGTTTCATCGCACACCTATTACCCCAATTTTGAACCACTTACCGTGATTCAATCTTCCCCAAATTTTGCACATAGATACAACTAAGGTGAAGAATACAGAAACCAAAAATAAAAAAATAAAAATAAAAATGGCGTCAAATTTATTTGCTTTTCAAGTTTCATAGCACACCTATTACCCCAATTTTGAACCACTTACCGTGATTCAATCTTCCCCAAATTTTGCACATAGATACAACTAAGGTGAACAATACAGAAAAAAAAAAAAAAAATTGAAAAAAAAAAAAAAAAAAAAATTGAAAATAAGACCAGTTTTGAAAAATGGCATTTTTATATTAATTATTTATAATAGGTTTAGCGGAAATTTCCCGTCTTCCCGGTGTCCCAACCCGTTGCGATAGTTTATAAACCTATCGAATTAAAATAGAATGCCAATTAGAGTGGCACATAGCTTCCTCGTGTCCTATCGCGTATACTTTAATGATTTTAAGCTTTTAAACTCCATTAATGTCTAATTTATTTAATTTTTCCCCAAATGAAGCCTTGTCGCCTGGTTTCGAGGTCCCTAGGCTCGCTGTGCTATGGAAATTTCAATAAAAAAAAATAGACTGCCAATCAGTGTGGCACATAGCTTCCTCGCATCCTATCATGTACTTTATTGTTTTATTAACGTTATATTACTTTATTGTTTATTAGGTAAAACAATAGTTTTTAGCGATCTTTAACACTTCATAGCGGTGTCGCTGTTGGTTTTATTAAAAAATTGTACTTGAAAAAAATGTTTGTCTCATATAGGCAAAGTTAGATTTCTTCCCGACCTAAAATTCCAATTTTAAATTTGAAGTTCACGCTTACGCGAGCGTTGCGCGCGAACCCTTGGGTGGATAAAGTTGTCCCACGAACATACCAAATTTCATCAAAATCGTTCCACTTTTACTCAAGTTATTGTCACACGTTTCACGGTTCGCGGACACACAGACAGACACACACGAGACCAAAAATGTTCCCTGATGTCTGAAACGGATTTCTGTCTTGGAATTTTTAAAATCGGAGACATACAATGTTTTCGTTCTCAAAAGTGAACACAATGCTTCCGTTACTTTCGGTAAGCTCGGAAGCAAAAAAAAAAAAAATAAAATAAAATAAACCATTAAAATTAACACAATCCGTATAGTGAATCATGGTAATTCAGCTAGTGTAATTATATTTAGTGACATGTAACTCTATCAGCATAATAATAAACCATATAACTGGAGTTCTACAACCTGATAGAAGCCTTATTTAAATGATTTTTGTATATAACATTTATGTCACAGCTGGAGGAACACCGAACTTGGGTCTTGCTGGAGTTGTCAATAGTACCTACATCTGGTAACAATGCCTGATACTATTTTAACTAATTAATTTCTCATGTATATAAATAAATATATATATATATATATATATATATATATATATATATATATATATATATATATATATATATATATATATATATATATATATATAATTATATCGTCCAGTGTATTTCCATTTGGTTTTATATGTTATTTCAATCAATACCAAAGTGAAGCACTGGGATCCGCCAGATATTTATAATATCTACGTACAAATATCAAAATATTGAAATTCCGATTTACTCAATACGTTTCGTTCCACAAAATTCTATTTAAATCTAGGAATATTAGCTCTCGATTGAGATATGTCTCTCTCTCTCTTTAAAATGATAGTTACTTTCATCGTTACAATGTTGGTACAAAGGGTCGAAGAGAGAAAGCCTGTCAAATACAGAAATATCTGCTCCGATATTAACACTAACCTAACAATCCTTCCATCAACCATTTAATCAAAATTTTAGGTAGAGATTTTCGTAAACTACAGTCCACTAACATTTTGCCCCCTTAATTAATACCTAGTACGTCTGAACAACATTCAATTTCCCTCTCAGAAACAACTCTCTTTATAATTTACCGGTTTTTGATTAGCTTAGAGGATTTGCTGATTGAAACTGTAGGGAATTTTTTTATTCGTTTGATTAATTTTGCTTGCAAGTTTACCATAGGTTACGGCACCATTGTGATTAT
This sequence comes from Gerris lacustris, assembly GCA_951217055.1. Lineage (NCBI taxonomy): Eukaryota > Metazoa > Arthropoda > Insecta > Hemiptera > Gerridae > Gerris > Gerris lacustris. The sequence goes on from OX578277.1 coordinate 13,757,033, forward strand.
TCTACTGAAGAACGATTTTTTTTGTTGCCTCCAAATTCAAAATTGCCCAGACGGAACTCCGTTTTAGACTTAAGGGAACATTTTTGGTCTCGTGTCTGTCTGACAGGTAGATTCCGGCCGAACCGTGGAACTCAATAAGCTATATTCGTGATTTAGCAATGGGCAAAAAAGAGTATTGAGAATGGCATATCACTCCATCTTAGCTTCATTGGAATTGCATTAATAAAGCGTTCACTTAAGTCCTTGGCGATTGATTGGATGGCACTGATGACTTACAAGGTCCCAGAAGAAATTTTATAAGCATTTTATTAAGAAAATAAAAAAAGTTTTTCTACATTAATTGCAGAAGTGAAATCAGGACCAACCCTTGCTCTTCTACACAATTTACTAGTTATTTAGAATTAATGCAAGACAAGGAGACATACCGATCCCCCTACTGTTTAAAATTGTGATAGACGAGGCGCTGCTTAGGATTTAAGAAATTAAGACTTGGAGACTGAAGGCTCAACCGTGTGGTAAAAATCTGCTCGCCTTTGCAGACAAAATGGTAATGCTATAGCTGACTCTGCATAGAAGATGCAGTTCAACCTCTGTTCGGAAAGCAGAGGACTGTATAAAAATGAGAAAACTGATAGGGGATATATTTTAACATAAAGTAATGTTAGACAAGAACGAATGATAGGTGTAGAAGGTTGAAGGGTACAGACCAACTGACTATCAGACTAAAGGGAGGGAACCACCCCTCCAGTGAAGGTTGGTTTCTACGCTAGAGCACAGATAGCAGCACTGGTCAATCCAATCCTAACAACCTCAATTTAAATGGGTTAAAGCTTAGTCAAAGTAAGAGCAAGACTATGGTTATCTCCAGAGAGTACGAATACTACCAGTTACGCATGAAGGGGCGGGCATTGCCGCAATCTAAATAGTAAGGGGTATCTGGCAATATCTGGCTGGAATGTAATGGCAATCTGGAAAGCGAGTTAAATGCAAGGATAGGAGCCCCAGAAAGAATGCTAAGGACCATAAACTACAAGTTCACCAGGAAGCAAGAGATAGGCGATGTATCAACGTTGACATCATACCGATCCATTTATGTTCCCATACTCACATACTGCAGCGAAACGTAGATCATCACGACCAAGGTAGAAAGTAGAACTCAAGCACCCGAGATGAGGTATCTGAGAGCCGTAGTGGGAACAAAACACCGTCATCACGGATCTCAGGGTAGAACTAGTTATAGAGAGAGTAAATTGCTCCTAGCTCAGATGGCTTGGTCATGTCTGGTCTGATAAATGGAATAATTAAAGTTCCTAAAACAGGTACTTGAGGCGCTAATAGAAGGAAGGAGGCCTTGAGGCACTGCTCCATTTTATTGAATTTATAAATAGATATATATATATATATATATATATATATATATATATATATATATATATATATATATATATATATATATATATATATATATATATATATATATATATATATATATATATATATATATATATATATATATATATATATATATATATATATATATATATATATATATATATATATATGCATCGACCGTATATATTCATAAAAAGTAGAAATAAATTTAAATAATAAATAAATTTATACATATATATATAATAATAAATTGGTGAATATACGTTCCCTTTATTATTCTGTATATATCTTTGCTATATTAAAAGGGAACATTGGATATATATTTGTGTGTGTGTATTATTTACATACCATTTTTATACAAAGTTTTTTCTGAAAAAAAAAAAAAAAAATCATTACAATAGCCTGTTTTATATACATATTTGTATGTCAGGTTAAAAAGTATTAACTTACCATATTTTGTAGGATAGAAAATGTAAGTCAGAAATATTGGAAATTATTTTTTTCTTTTTTTAACTTATTCATCTATACTTTTGGCGAATAAAAGTAAAGGATAAAATTAACCAAATATATTTTTAGAGTAACTATAATGGATAACTTGTAATAATAAAGGGTTTCAATCAATTTAGTCTGTCACTCATAATAAGTAATCTTAAATTTAACTAATAATTACAAACTTAAGTGGGACATTGTGTACCACTAACTTAGTTTACTCTTTGAGTAATTCACTATGAGTAACTTCTAAAAAATTAAAATTGAATCCACTGTTGTAGTTAACCCTTTGAGTGCTTATTCACTATGAGTAAGTTCTAAAAATCTCTGTAGAAACAAGTAACTTAGTTTATTCTTTGAGTGTTTATTCACTATGAGTAAGTTCTACATAGATCTCAGTAGAAACAACTAACTTAGTTTACTCTTTGATTGTTTATTCACTATGAGTAAGTTCTAAAAATCTCAGTAGAAACAAGTAACTTAGTTGACTCTTTGAGTGTTTATTCACTATGAGTAACTTCTAAAACATCTCAGTAGAAACAACTAACTTAGTTTACTCTTTGAGTGTTTATTCACTATGAGTAAGTCCTAACAAAATCTCAGTAGAAACAAGTAACTTAGTTTACTCTTTGAGTGTTTATTCACTATGAGTAAGTTCTAAAAAATCTCAGTAGAAACAACTAACCTAGTTTACTCTTTGAGTGTTTATTCACTATGAGTAAGTTCCAACAAAATCTCAGTAGAAACAACTAACCTAGTTTACTCTTTGAGTGTTTATTCACTATGAGTAAGTTCTAACAAAATCTCAGTAGAAACAACTAACCTAGTTTACTCTTTGAGTGTTTATTCACTATTAGTAAGTTCTAACAAAATCTCAGTAGAAACAACTAACCTAGTTTACTCTTTGTGTGTTTATTCACTATGAGTAAGTTCTAACAAAATCTCAGTAGAAACAACTAACCTAGTTTACTCTTTGAGTGTTTATTCACTATTAGTAAGTTCTAACAAAATCTCAGTAGAAACAACTAACTTAGTTTACTCTTTGAGTGTTTATTCACTATGAGTAAGTTCTAACAAAATCTCAGTAGAAACAACTAACTTAGCTTACTCTTTGAGTGTTTATTCACTATGAATAAGTTCTAAAAATCTCAGTAGAAACAACTAACTTAGTTTACTATTTGAGTGCTTATTCACTATGAGAAAGTTCTACAAAGAAAATACTAACTTACTTTACTTTTATAATGCTTATTTACTTTGAGTAAGTTCTACAAAATATTATTAGAATCAACTTATTTAGTCTTTCAAACTAACCCCTATTAGTTCTCAAAAATTATTTTTCATAGAAAATTTTCCTTTATATATTATGAACCATTATTGCGGGGCAAATGCTAGGAATTAATGGGCATTGTTTTCTATTGCATCATTATGTAGATAAAGCCATTAAATGAAATGCCAACCGATCATTCATTTTTCAAAGTCTTCGTAAAAATTAATAGGGACTACAATATGTACAATTCATTACATTCTTAAGACAAAAATATTCTAGGAATCGTAGCTTAAAGGGTATTTAGATATTTATTACTTGCTAAAATTCCTTTATTTTATTATCAGGATCTATAAATAACCATTTTTTTTAGTCAACTTTGAATTAATTTAATCTAACAAAGATCTTAATTGTACGTATAAACAATAATATATATTCTTAATCTAATCTTCAACATCTTTCTTTAGAAATGAGTAAAGAAAAAAATAAACGCGAGCAAATATTTCAGAATTTAATTAAAAACAAGGGCAAGTCGAAAATAAATATAACTAATAACATTTTAAGCTGTTTACAAATTATTAGCGATGTAAACATTTTAATATTAACAGTGTAAACTTGTAACATTGTAAACGTGAACAGTGTAAACGTGTAACATTGTAAACGTAAACAGTGTAAACGCTTAACATTGTAACATTGTAAACGTGGACTGTGTAAACGTGTAACATTGGAACAGCTATAAATTTAGGTGCACGATTTTTATTAAAAAAACCCTGAAGCGTAATCCATTTAAATAAGAATTTAATGATATAGTCATTTTACCGGGAAAAATCTAGTTCCTGAGTGAAGGTTACTGAGAGGTAGGCATCAAAAACTTAGGGGGACGAAAACAGTTCCGACGATTTTTATAACAATTCTAAAATGTAATGAAAAATACGAATCCAATTATAAAAGTCGTTTTCCTGTGTAAAATCTAAAGTGTCCGAGACCTGATAAAGACCGGAGTTGATTAGATAAACTTTGTTACCGATGTTGATTGTTATCGGGCTGTAGTATTTTTTTTTTTTGTTTTCTTTAACATAGTAGACAAGTTCGCGTTTACCGAACTTTTTATATTAAGGTAGATAAATTCAAGCCATTGCTTGTTTTATCTGCCTCCAACCCGGCCATCGCTTATTTTTATCTCCCTCCAATCCGGCCATCGCTTGTTTTCATCTGCCTCCAACCCGGCCATCGCTTGTTTTTATCTGCCTCCACCCCGGCCATCACTTGTTTTTATCTGCCTTCAACCCGGCCATTGCTTATTTTTATATGCCTCCACCCCGGCCATCGCTTGTTTTTATCTGCCTCCACCCCGGCCATCGCTTGTTCTTATCTGCCTCCACCCCGGCCATCGCTTGTTTTTATCTGCCTCCACCCCGGCCATCACTTGTTTTTATCTGCCTCCACCCCGGCCATCACTTGTTTTTATCTGCCTCCACCCCGGCCATCGCTTGTTTTTATCTGCCTCCACCCCGGGCATCGCTTGTTTTTATCTGCCTCCACCCCGGCCATCGCTTGTTTTTATCTGCCTCCACCCCGGCCATCGCTTGTTTTTATCTGCCTCCACCCCGGCCATCACTTGTTTTTATCTGCCTCCACCCCGGCCATCGCTTTTTTTTATCTGCCTCCAACCCGGCCATCGCTTGTTTTCCTTAAGCCAATAAAACAAGTGTCTGTTTTTGAAATCTTAGTCTGAATGGGAATGAAAGTACACTCTGGCCGAACACACACATCTTTATAAAATTAAGAAAAAAACTCTACAAACTAAAATAAAGTATTGTTCAGCTGTCTTCCTTGATGAGGTTCAAGCTTTTGATTTTGGTGCGGGTGTGGCCTGCTGGACTTTGGAAACTAAAGGGCATCCTCCCCTTTACTTATTATCTCATCCTTAAGGCTCTACCACCCTTTGAGGTTAGAAAAAACAGTAAAATTAAAATTGTATTGGTTCTAAGCAGATATCAGAAATCTAAGTACAGGCTTCATTCCCAATTTTAATTCTGCACAATTTGAGCCCTATTTCAACTTCCTATGATAAATAGTACAGGCGCCATTTCAATCCAAAGATAAAACTCGCTGTATTGAAATAGTTGTAGTATTTATTGTAGTAAGGAGTTGAAATAGGGCTCAAATTGTGCAGAATTAAAATTATGAATGAAGCCTGGACTTAGATTTTTGATAAATTGCCTAGAACCAATAAAATTTTCATTTTAATGATTTTTTAACCTCAGAAGGCGGTAGAGCCTTAAATCCTTCCTCTCTAATAGATATTTCCTTGTAAGTCTAGAATCCTCCTTTTCATCCATCTGCCCTGTAGTGCTGGTGTACCTCAGGGCAGTATCCTAGGACCTATCCTTTACACCCTCTATACTCTATACCCATGATATTCCACAGCATCCTTTGTCGGTTCTTGCCACCTTCGCTAATGACAAGGCTATCCTCTCTGTACACAAGAATCCTTAAATAGCATCTGATAGTGTATAAAGCAACCTTCTTCTCCTAGAATCTTGGGTAAGGAAATGGAGGATAAAAAAAAATAAATAGAAAAGTGTGCTCGTCACCTTTGCTCTTCGCCGTAGCACTTGTCCTCCAGACATCCTTTATCATGCTCCTATTCCTCAATCCGATTCAGTCCGATACCTTGGCCTTATCTTTGGCAAACGTCTTACTTGGCAACACCACATAGAAACAAAACAAAATGAAATAACAATAAGATACTTGTTACTGATTCGTCTTCTGGACCGTAGGTCCAAGCTTTCTGTTAATAACAAGTTTAGAATGTATAATGTAGTCTTAAAACCAGCTTGGACATACGGCTTGGAAGTTTGGGGTAGCACCAAACCTTTTAACTTCCTTCGTCTCCAAATCATCCAGTCCAAGATCCTAAGAAAAATCACTGATGCTCCATTCTATGTCTCCAACCTTACTCACTCTCCACATGATCTCAACGTTCCCTTCGTTCGAGATCTATCCATATTTCGATACCACACATTCCATGAATCCTTCCTGATCATCCTAATCCTCTAGTTAATCTCCTCTTACCCAATCTATTTCCAGACAACCCTCCTCGACGCCTGAAGATATAGTAGCCTAGGGACTTATTACATATACAGTTATAAAATCTGTAATTATCCTCCTATCTACAATATCTCATTTATACAAAAATGTTAACGCATATTTAATTACTTAATTAATTAGTATCTCATTTCACCTCTATCTACATTTATCATTATTATTTACTTATTTGCAATCAATACTCTAAGTAATCCTCACGCCAAAAAGGGGTAGTCACTGGACTACTTACTTTTCACATGTTGATCGAACCAAAAAAAACTATAATAACTGTAACTCTCATAACATATATATAATTTTAGTTGTGTTAAACAATAATAATTAATATAAAAATACCATTTTTGAAACCTGGTCTTATTTTTCAACTTTTTTTTTTTTTTTTTTTTTGGTTTCTGTATTCTTCACCTTAGTTGTAACTATGTGCAAAATTTGGGGAAGATTGAATGACGATAAGTGGTTCAAAATTAGGATAATAGGTGTGCGATGAAACTTAAAAAGCAAATAAATTTGACACCATTTTTTTTTTTTTTTTTTTTTTTTGGTTTCTGTATTCTTCATCTTATTTGTATCTATGTGCAAAATTTGGGGAAGATTGAATGACGGGAAATGGTTCAAAATTGGGGAAACGGAAATGTGCGATGAAACTTACAAAGCAAAGTAATATAAGACCAGTAAAAAGAACTAAGTAAATAAATAAAAATAAACTCTGGTAACACCCTAGTATAGTATTTATATACCTACATCCTAGGTATTCCGATATAGGTGAACCGATACTCGGTGTTTAAGCTGCTTCGTTGCTTACGTGAAGTATCTATCAGGTATATTTGTAAGCTTTATACAGATGGAGCTGACTGACCCTAACTCTGTGTCATCCATTTCAAATATTTTTATTTTAAGCCCTTTGCCCCCCAGGGCTAAGCCCTCCTCAGACTGTCGTGCCAAGCATTGTTATTATTCAGATTATATATATATATATATATATATATATATATATATATATATATATATATATATATATATATATATATGTGTGTGTGTGTTATATGTGTGTATGTATTATATGTGTGTATGTATGTTTATATAAAAGGCCGTAACCGTATATTTTTCAAATAACCAGAAAATCCGACCCACGAGTTTTATATGAGAAACAAAAAATATACTCTCGAGACTAGAGATTTCTGGTGATATAAAAAAGGTAAAATAAATAAAACTGACAGAGATGAGAAAAGCAAATAGAAGTATTATTTACTTCGTATATAAAAAGTAGAACTTGCTAAAATAAATAAGTAGTTATCCACTATGACATGAGGAAGGATAAATTAGAATTAGTTTTCAAATAAAAACTCTTTATATTATTATTATATATAAATATATATATCAAATATGAAATATTAATTTGTGAATATTCTAAATTTGAATTTGACTTTTTGTCTGGATTTAATTTTAATTTTATATTCCTATTATTTTATTTATTTTTATTTTTTTGTTTTTCTCAAGGATTAATTTTTTTTTGTTTTTACTTTCTCATTTACATTATATATATATATATATATATATATATATATATATATATATATATATATATATATATATATATATATATATATATATTTGGACTTCTTTTGGACCTCAATACGTGTAAATACATCAAAATGTCAAATTCGAGATTTTCGCACCATAATAATACTCTCTCTCTCACTATATATATATATATATATATATATATATATATATATATATATATATATATATATATATATATATATATATATATATTATACATATATATAGATATAGTGAGAGAGAGAAAGAGGGAGAGAGTATTATTATGGTGCGAAAATCTCGAATTTGAAATTTTGATGTATTTACACGTATTGAGGTCCAAAGAAAGTGTATTTTTTTAAAATGTATTTCTGTCATGTGTGGACACGATGAAACTACTTGGATGAGTTATATAAAATATGGCGAACATGTAAAAAAAAATAGTTCCCGTAGGTAAAATCGAGAAATTAATTCCCCCCCCCCCAAAATAAATTTAAAAAAAAAATCGGAGAGAAAAATGATTTAATGAAAACAGTTTGACGATTTTTAATTTAAAAAAAAAAAAAAAACTAAAATGACGTCAGTTTAAATACAAATCTAATAATAAAAGCAAGATGATATTGGTGAAAATATATTAAATAAAACTATCACCTGTAGGACAACATTTAGATATATGTAGTTAAATTTATTTTAAATTGATTTTATTGAATTTGAAAGATTTTGAAATTCTTGGTTCGCGTTTATCCGACATATTCTTTAATTAATCTTATTAATATTTACGATATTAAATTTTAGTATATTTACATGTTTGAAAGGTCTTTTAACATTAATTAATCTAATCAATTTTTTATTTAATTTTTAATATCTATTACGTAGTACATATATTATATAGATAAATTACTTTATCTATTTTGAGAATTTGAAGGATATATATGTTTTGAGATCCCACTGAAACAAACACGCGGAGCGTATGCACAGGAGATTCAATAATCAACTTATTTTGAATCTACTGAACTTATATCCTCTAAATTTGAGAATCGATTTAGATTAAATTTTATTTTAAATCAAATTATAATTATTATTAACTACGGGAAACAGACAGAGAAAAATACCAGCGCCGGGATTCGAACCACGGGCCTCTATATTCTAATTGATTGTACTAGGTACAGGTACTTTATAATTATAAGCGTTATTTCTCGGTCTAGTTCTATGTCATTAATGTTGACTTCTAAGACTTATGTGGAAAATTGAAAGCTTAAATTCGGGACAAGGTATCATTAAAGACAGAGAAAATCATTCTCCTGCGTAGCTTAGTTGTTAGAGCGCTATACTGGAAATATAGAGGCCCGTGGTTCAAATCCCGGCGCCTAATTTTGATGACGTCAAAGTTTGTTGACCTCTGTCAAAATACCGCCAAACTTCAAACAATTAAATAAAATATAGGTATTTTTAAATAAGGTAGTAAAAATAAGGTTTTTTTTTAAGAATGATCAATAATCAGTTAGTTCATAACGATCACCCATCCAAGTACTGACCACGTCCAATGATGTTTCCTCCTGCTGCTTCGCAGCAGGAGAGGCCACTTTGTTGGCCTATGAAGTGAGGAAAAGTTCTGAGGTACCCCGTACCTGATTTTTTTCAAATACGATTCCGAACATATCTATTATGGATTTTACTTACAGAAGGTAACTGAAGCAGTTTTAAGAATGAAAAAAACAAACTCCACTTTAGACATCAGTAAACATTTTTGGTCTCATCTAGGTCGGTCAGTCATTTAACATTTTTGGCCCATTTAGATCTGTCAGTCATTTAACATTTTTAGTCTCATCTAGGTCTGTCAGTTGATCAACATTTTAGTCTTATCTAGCTAGGTCTGTCAGTCGTTCAACAGTTTTTGTCTCATCTAGGTCTGTCAGTTGTTCAACGTTTTAGTCTTATCTAGCTAGGTCTGTCAGTCGTTCAACAGTTTTTGTCTCATCTAGGTCTGTCAGTTGTTCAACGTTTTAGTCTTATCTAGCTAGGTCTGTCAGTCGTTCAACAGTTTTGGTCTAGGTTCTCATCTAGGTCTGTCAGTTGTTCTACATTGTTAGTCTTTTCTAGGTCTGTCAGTCGTTCAACATTTTTGGTCTCATCTAGGTCTGTCAGTCGTTCAACATTTTTAGTCTCATCCAGGTCTGTCAGTCGTTCAACATTTTTGGTCTCATCTAGGTCTGTCAGTCGTTCAACATTTTTAGTCTCATCCAGGTCTGTCAGTCGTTCAACATTTTTGGTCTCATCTAGGTCTGTCAGTTGTTCTACATTCTTAGTCTTTTCTAGGTCTGTCAGTCGTTCAACATTTTTGGTCTCATCTAGGTCTGTCAGTCGTTCAACATTTTTAGTCTCATCCAGGTCTGTCAGTTGATCAACATTTTTGGTCTCATCTAGGTCTGTCAGTTGTTCTACATTGTTAGTCTTTTCTAGGTCTGTCAGTCGTTCAACATTTTTAGTCTTATTTAGTAGGTCCGATCTTAATGACAGTTGGAAAGTTCTCTCATCCAATTATGGCAGTGTCATAATTGGTCCACTGTTGGCCCCATAGTAAATTAAATTTTCTGCCTGCATTGATTTCTTTGCTTCATGCGCACACAAATTTTTTTATTATATGTTTTCCGCCTTTATGTAGGACATGGTTGTTCTTTTTATTTAATTTTGTTTAATTTTATTTGCTGTTCTATTCGCCAACTTTTAGGACTTCCTTTGATTCGTCTTTATTTTTTTACCCGACTTCTTACATCCAGTTTTCTAGGTGTTTACATTAGTCTCGACTTTAGACTCTGTAATAATCCTCATAAAGCGGTTTCATTATAGCTCGTTATTGGTGGATGAAATTCTTGATGGAGTTGATATAGGCCTTACATTTAGTAGAGTATATTCAGTAACGCTGGCTACATAACCGCCATTTTTTGCAGGATCTTCTAGGTGGTTTGGTTTCAAAAGATTCTTCTGTTTAAGTAGCTGTGGTTCTAGACTTGACTATGTCACAATGACACACACACACATACATACACATCCTCCATAGATGGGTGTATCTCATCTTTAGCCAATAAATTGCATTTTCCCCATTGCAATTGGCAATTAAGGACATGGTCATAGTCTAGCATATATATATATATATGCTATATAAATAGAGAGAGTGAGAGAGAGAGAGAGATTGAGAGAAGGCTGATGTAATATTACCTATTTGATTAGGTTTGTGTAGATTAGAAAGGTTAGGTAAGAGAGTCTGAGGCAGGGTCACCCCGTGATCCAATCAGTTTAGGCTTTAGTCTCTAGAACCGCTTTACATATAACAAGGATTAAACACAATTATTCCACTGTTTATTATGAAAACCAGAACTAGGCTTAGGCAACATCTCACCCCCCAATGTAATCTTAACCTTTGACCCTTCACTAACACTTAAATAATATTAATATAACGACTAAAATAATTTATAAGCTTTATTTATAGAAAACGTTTTGTTTGTCCATTTCCCAATTCATAGGTTTCATTAAATTCACGGGCCCACACCATTTTAAATTTTCCCGACAAAAAATGTTGGTTTGAAGAGTACTGTTTAAACTGGAAGTGGATGGATTGGTGGAACGCATGAAGATGGATCTAAGTTTGACAGTAGTTTTTATAAAGCTTTGATTTTTAAATAATAAGATTAAAATGTTATTTTATTTAAGTTACCTAACTAAAAAATGCATTTTTTTAAAAAGTTTTTGGTAGTATTCGTACTACGGAAAGTTTAAATTTTAAATTAAATCAAATTATAATTATTATTAACAATGGGAACAAGACAGAGAAAAATAGACTCTAACACCGGGACTCGAACCACGGGCCTCTATATTTCCGTTACAGTGCTCTGACCAACTAAGCTATATACTGGAGAACAATTTTCCTCTGTCTATAACGATATCTAGTCCCCGACTTCTAGATTTGTAGAAAATTGAAAGCTTAATTCGGGACTAGATATCGTTATAGACAGAGGAAAATTGTTCTCCAGTATAGCTTAGTTGGTCAGAGCACTGTAACGGAAATATAGAGGCCCGTGGTTCGAGTCCCAGTGCTGGAGTCTATTTTTCTCTGTCTAATTCCCATTGTTAATAATAATTATAATTTGATTTAATTTAAAATTCTAACTAAAAAATTAAAGTTGTCAACTAACAGCAAATTTTCCAAATATTAGCTCATGAAGTCCCAGTCATTAAGTGGTGCCTGGAGCTATATTTAGGTGGTCGCAATTTTGATGAAATCATCGGATGAAGACATTTTTTCGCTTACATATATACTATACAAGGACCAGTCTAGTCTAGGGTACTAGACTCAGAGACAAAGGAAACCCAGGTTAAAGATGGTATGAGGTAATGAGGAAAACCTGTGGAGGAGTGACATGGCAGAGAGTTGTGCAGGATAGAAACTAATGGAACAGAATGAGAAGTGTGTATAGTAAAGTATGGCTGTATAAGAATTAAATGTATAAATTTGTTATTGTATGGTGAATTGATATGAATAAGCATTTTTTTATAATAGTATTATGTATCATGCATAGTCAACTAACAAGGGCTATTTAAACCTAAAAGTAGGTATCACGGCCTATAGCTGATTTAAGGTACGATTCCTATGCTTGCGGCTGACGCAGATTGTAGGGTTTCCTATGAATGCGTTGAGTTGGTCTGCGGCCTCGGTAGTGAAAGGGTGACAATAATGAGTGTCCGCTCATTTGCTTTTCTATTTGCACTTAAAAGAGATTGAAGACGAAGAAATTTTATAGCAACTAAGCTAGGGTAATGCTGCAGTACACCCTATTTTCAAATCAAGGATTGAGGAAGGTTGTTTTGAGAAACTTATTTCTCAAAGAAGAAATTCCACATTATTTATTTTACTTAAACATTAGGTATATTATTATTTTAATTATTATATTGAAGTATATATATACATTATACATTTATAATTTTAAAAAATCTAGCGGACCCCCCCCCCCTTTTCTACGCGATTGTATTGTTATGTCGCTATGCCTCTGTCTATGCCGTTGTACATGCTTGCTATGTCATTGAAAATCATATTTTGTAATCACACACAACTATCCACCAACTTTTTATCTTCCTCAACTTTAAACAGTTCTTTATCCGACATAACTGATTTGATTAAAAAAGAGCAACAAAAAAGGAAGCGCGGCTGACGCACCATAGGAATCCCTCCGTCCCCGTATTGTATAGCAGTGCTCTGCGTCTGACGCACTGCGTCAGCAAAAAAAAGTTATTATTATTTATGTTTATAAAGAATTATTTATTTTTATATAAATGTATATATATTTATGTAGTATGTAGTCAAAATTGTGTACTATGTCATAATAAATGGATTATTATTATTATTATTATTATTATAAGGAAACTACACTGCTCAAGCCGACAAAGTTTTTAATTCCTAAAGCGCGGTAAAATCGAAAGGAGCCAATGAGAGCTCGAGATATTGGCGGGTAATAGGTCGGGCCAACTAAATCAACTGAAATATCACTGGAAAAGGGGCGTCACCCTCAGGGTAACAGGTCTAGTGGTATTATTTTCTTCTCAACTACCTGTTAGCCAATCTGAGTTTCAAAAATTAAAAACTTTTTCCGTTGGAGGATAACTTTAAATCTTTTAAGGTTGTAAGTCAAATGTTTTAATACAATTGATTCCGAAGATATCGTCTTGACGTAAAAATTATAATTAATTCATTCCTCAAGGTCTGCCAATCTCTAAAACTACATTCAAATAGGCTTAGTGGATTCCTAAGGCAAAAGAGGGCGCACTTTATATAGTTAGACTATTCTAGCGTTTACGATTTCCGAGATGTAGTAATGAATTGAAGATTAGAGGTATTTTGCTTCCAAACTTGTCTAAATAAGCCAACAGAAAGTCCCTTATTAATTTCAACCCTATGCGCTCATTGCTTCCTTTATCACATGTGCAAAAAGTTTTTTTCCGTGGTAGGCTGTGAAATAGTAACTTTAGAGCCTAAAAAACATAGCTAAAATCCATTTTTTCATTACGTGGACTTAAAAATCTTTTCATTACTCCTAGCTGTAAAGAAAAAATCTTTTACGTCCTAGGAACTAAAAGATTTTTTTTTTCCGGCGGGTAGTTGTCAAAACTTCCGTCAGTAGCGCTGCAGTCTTTGTAGAAATGCTTCTAGTACGATTAAAATCCGCTAGATGTCAATGCATTTTATTTATATTTTCTTATAGTGTTACCTCTTTTTAAGGTTTCTTTATTTAAGTCTTAAGTTTGTACTAATATTTGTTATTATTATATATTGATTAGTGATTAATATTTAATGTTTTTTCATTGTCTGCTACCTCGGAAAAAATAGCATATGCTACGCGACTGTGAAGTGTTTTTTCTTTACCTTGGCAATATTTACTGTCTCGCTTCGCTCGACAGTAAATGTAATTGCCGCGGTAAAGAAAAAACTCACTTCACAGCCTAGTAACATAATATACTATTCTTTGCTTCTGAGCTTACCGAAGGTAACGGAAGCTATGTGAACATTCTGAAAAACAAAACTATTTTATGTCTCCGATTTCCAAAAAATTCCAAGACAGAAATCCGTTTCAAACATTAATGAAAACATTAATTCGGTTCCGTGTCTGTCTGTCTGTCGCTCAATTTTTTCGAACCAACATATCTTAAAAACTACTCATCTGAATTTATTAAAATTTATATGGTAAGTCATAATTAGCCCATTGTTGGTCTCATATAATTTTTGAACCTTCTGGGCCTATTTGTTTCTCTGCCACATGCGTGCAAACATACATTTATTTACACCTATATCTTCATAAGCACTTATCTGATTTTTATGAAATTTGGATGGTTTGTCGAAAGTAGCCTGCAGATGGCCCTAGATTAATTTAAACCAGTCTGTGCTACTTAAATTTTGCTAAATTAGTACTTTAATTAATGTAAAAAATCAAAACAATTTTGACAGTTTCAAAAGAACGCGAGGAATCTATGTGCCACACTAATTGGCAGAGTATTTTTAAAACTTTTCCTTATCCTTTTTCAAACATTTTTTTGTTCTTGTTGACAATTGTGGCATAATATGATAGTAATTCACGTTAAGTATAGAAAATATAATACTAATTTTGATATACTGCTTGTATATTCTTAAAAAGCTAAACTAAATACAACACACTGTATTTACTGTGTTAACAAATGAGAATAAATAATTAACCACCATCTTAAAAGTGATTTAGTATTAGGTAGGTAAGTATTAGAGTAGGTATTAGGCGTGAGTAAAGAGGAGTATTACACCATTACAGTATTTTGTTGGATGGCAAATATGTATACACCAAGATTAGAAGTACCTCAAAAAATGGAAGATTCTATAAAGAACATAAACATATACACACACCCACTACTTGAATATAAAAAATTAATTGTAATTTAAAAAAAAAAAAAACGAGTTTATTCGTATTCTTAACAGCAAACCCTTTCATTTGATACCCATATCATGGGCATGCTTAAACAAATAACTAAAAAATTACTAGTCCACCATCTTGGGCTGTCCGCCCTATTGGATAGAATGACGTCACTTAGCTAACCATGCATTGTAATCCAAACTGAACGTGTATGCAAAATTTCAATTTTATCAGTTGAGGATAACAGCTTTAAAATTAAGTTGTAAGATTTAACTTAAACATACATACAAACATTGCAAATTAAATAAAAGCTTGAAAAAATATAACGTAAAAGCTAAAAGAAAAGTAAGGTAAAATTAAAAAAGTAAAAGTAAGGTAAAATAAAAAAAGAAAGGTAATGTAAAATAAGGTTAAAAGAAAAGTTGGCAGTTTATTTTTTTTTTAAATGAGCTTTTGAATTAGCGTCTTTTAATAATTGGTCTTAAAAAGTTTTCTACCTTGAGTTTAGTACTTTTAAGAAAAGCTGGTTTTCCTTTGATTTAAAGTTTTTAAAGGAATGTATAAGTAAATATGAGCTAAATCACCATTCAAATCTTTTATACTTACTTTGCGGGCTTTTGCAATTTGAGGGTTCATTGAAGTAAAGCTTTTTATAGTCAGCCAATTAAAAAAAGAATTGGATATTTAAAATAGTATTTTATTTTTCTTACTGATTGCAGTAATTGCATTTAGTTTGGTCAATGAATAAAGAGATAACAAGGAAAAAGGACTTTTACAATAATTAAAATTGTAAAAAGAATAAGGGCCTTCATTGTTGTAATGAATGGCCAAAGCTCAGAGTCAAGAAAGTAATATACCAATTATATTCCCAATTTAAATTATTATTTTTAATCACTAGGTTGTAAACTTATGCAGCTTTAGAAACTATGAAAGTTTTAATAACTTTAATAAAATAAAATCTTATCTAAACCTTAGAAGACCAGACACAAATGGTTAAAAGAATGTGCTATCAGATATTTAATGAAGCTATTTATATGGGAAGGTTGCAGTGCAGCGTCCCGGTAATGTCTGGAGTTCCGCACTCACAACAACTACATTCCTACAATTAGATTATAAATATTCATATTAATTATCTTACCACCCACATAGAAGTCAACTATATAGCATCTTTCAGATAGTTTACTTTTATAATTCCTAGACAATAGAACTACTAAGAGTCTACTTGTTTCCTAGATGGAAATTAAAATAAATTATTAGAGTAAAATCTAAATATCGTTCTTCTCCCTTGCTCCTTGTGTTTCAATTGATTCGTCCAGGTAGCGATATACACACACACACACACAAATATATATCTATATATATATATATATATATATATATATATATATATATATATATATATATATATATATATATATATATATAAAATATTAAATTATATATTATATATATTATATTATATTTATATATATATATATATATATATATATATATATATATATATATATATATATATATATATATTATTGAGCTTTCAATAGATAGTACACCTCTATCACAAAAAAATGAACTATTAGTTCTAAAGTTACATAAATGATGCACAATGTTCTTCATCGTTATGTAAATTCTTTAGAAGGTGATTCTACAGCTAAAATGCAACTTAAAGTTATCTATAGACTAGAGTTTAAACTAAGGACTAAAAAACGACTAAAGTTTAAAACTTTAAGTTGAGTTTTCCAAAAAAAAGAGTCCACTTAATCTTTAAAAAGTAATTTGTAACTCAAAAACTATTATAGCTTCAGCATTGTGATATGCACCATTAACCAGGGTTAAAAATTTGTGTTTACCCCCTCTTAATAATGTTACAACTTAAATTTAATACTAATGTCAGAGTGGAGGTACGTTACTATATAAGATAAGATTTAGAATAAAGTTATAGATAAATAGCCCCCAGCTGATTTTTCCTTTATGCTAACGCCCTAAAATTGTTGGGGACGCGAGTATATTTTTTTAAATTTATAATTCCCCCCTCCCCTCCGTCCAAAAAAATGATATTGTATTAATATATTTTTAACTTTTTTATTTTTTTGGGGGGACATCAATAAGTATGAAACATACTTATGACTAATAAGGTTAATATAAATTAACTCGGCAATATTGTCAACATAAATGTATAATAAAATCAACAAACGCGTTTCGATATTATATAGGGTGATTAAAAAAGAATGACCCATTTCCAAAATTAAATTATAAAAATCGTGAAGTGTACTTAACATGTTTAGAGAAATTAAGCAATACGTACAACTTAACTGCCCATTACGCTGCTGCGCTGCTTAACTACTTAACTTGCTGCTTATAACTTAATTGCTTTAAACATGCCAAGCACACTTCAGCGATTTTTATAAATTAACTTTGAAAATGGGTCGTTCTTTTTGAATCACCCTGTATTATTATCGGTATTAAGTTTTCACATGGTAAGAGTTAAGTCTCCACTTATAGAGATTGTGCTACAATTACAATTGTTGTGACAATATTGTTGTGTTACTTTCCGCATGAACATCTCTAGTCATAATTTTGAAGTAGTGCGACAAAATCTCAGTCAAAACAACCAATTCTTTAATGAAACGTACCCCATTGATGGCCTTATTGGACTCATCACTACATTATAAAATATATAATGTATCCTAGCATATATAAAATTTTGTTCGACATTGACATTACAGAATTAAAGGCTCAGTTAAACAGAAAGCGAGCTACCCACTTTGTCCAACTCAAGCGCTATATTAAGTACAGGATTGCATCTTCTTGGTTAAATAGAACGCGGCAGACACGCGAAGATCATGGCCCACAAATTCTATTTGTCCGTTTGTCTATAGAGTCCGCGTTTTGTATTTTTTTCACAGAGTTCACGGTGGGCAGGTTGTAAAACATGGCAGACGAACAAGAAAGATTGAATATTGCAAACCTTTCTTTTGTCCTAATGTGCCTCCTCTAGTTAGTTGTTATCTTTGATATCCTCAGTGCTATTGGGGTTGTGTATTTCCTCATACTGTTGTATACACATCGCACAAATTCAGTTCGATGCAGAGACGGTGAAGTTCGCCATATTAATCTCTTATTTTGTGCAACCACTTCCTTCTATTTCTTATTTTCTTCAAAAGGTAAGGAGTACAAATTACTGGCTCAACTGCTACAGATTGTCACCCTTGTTGCCCTAGTCGGGCAACTTCAAAGGGTAATACGTAAAACAAGGAAAAACTAAAATACGGTTGCAGTAGAAGTAGAGGGTGTTTGATTGCACACCTAGTTCTATTCTGGTTCGCCTTTAAAAACTCGTGCGATGTTTAACGTCTACAGTAGGGTTGGGACATCGATGTCGATGTATCGAAAACATCGATGTATCGGACTTTAAAAAATCGATGTTGAACATCGAATCGATGTTGATCTTTCGATGTATCGGTCAACATCGATGTTTTCCTGAAACATCGAAATGATCGATGTCATCGATCCATCGCAGCCTAAAAAATGGACGACGATAACGAAATTCGGGGACGAAAAGGAGAGAATTTTTAAAAGTGGTGACCTTTTTTTTTTTTTTTGCTCTTCAGCTTGGAGGACCGATGTCGATGTATCGAAAACATCGATGTTTTCTTTCGATGTTTTCTTTCGATGTTTTGGCTAACATCGATGTTTGTTCTTTCGATGTCGATGTATCGAAAACATCGATGTTTGCCTATCGATGTCCCAACCCTAGTCTACAGCTCGCGGAGGACTGCAATAACACTGCATGCGGGCAGCCTACTTTTTTCTGAACGAGCTTTAAGGGTTTTATAAAATGATTCTATGTATTCAAGACCAGCTAGTTTTTTGCTCAACAAAGCTACCCGATGTTTTAAAAGGATTTCCCAGTTCTTTAATGACTACAACCTGTCTATCACAACTTTTAGAAACAATAGCTAGGGGAATTAAGGGGGGAAAAAAGGGTAGGCTCTGTATATAGTTGGGTTTAAAATAATTAGGTATGTGAGAGAAGGGGATCCTAAGACCTGTTTGGGTTATATATAGGAAACTTTACTCTAGAACCCAATTCAGACAAAAACCTAATTCACTCGATGCCTCTTCAAACCCAACTCAATCTAACACACTCTCCAGTGGGTTTTCTTTGGAGTGTGTGTACTCTACTGATTAAATATTTTATACCAACAAACCTTTTCTTTCTCATAATATATATATATATATATATATATATATATATATATATATATATATATATATATATATATATATATATATATATATATATATATATATATATATATATATATATATATATATATATATATATATATATAGCAAATCAATATCAACCATTTCAATATGCTACCACAACGAACTTATATAATAATGTGCTCCTAATAGAATATGTGATCTATTAATCACGTAATGCATATGTGAGTTGTAGGTTTAGTACGAATTTAGTTATGAAAGTATTAGCAAGTTTAATTATTTCTAACAAGCTGACCCGGCGAACTTCGTACCACCTAATATACATTAATAACATAAGAAATTTAAAGCTGCTACCTTTGAAAAACCTTATAAGTTAAATATTGTTACCTTAGATAAAAAATTTAAATTACAATTTGCAATATCTACTTGTACAATATTGGCATAAGAGACATACAGATAAACAAACATTCATTTTTATTTTTATATAGATATAGATTATAGAAATAATTTTCCTGTATTTTTCATTTTACCCACCTCCCAAATAAAAAGATGACGAAAATGTACATAACAACAATTACTGTAGGTACTCTTAAAGAGCATTTTAACGATATGCTTCATTAAAGGTTTTCATTACTTTAACAGTTGTACCCCATACCCCTGCAGAGCCTGCAGAATATATGAGCTGCAGAAATATGCAGAGCCTTGGGCTCTGCATATTTCTGTGTGTTTACAGACGCAAAAAATAAAAGTTAATGTGGAGTGGGAGTGACAATGACGGTGGTCAATGCAGGTGGGAGTGACAATGCAGTGGTCACTACGTGTGAAAGTGACAATGAAAGTGGTCACTACTTGTGAGAATGACAATGAAAATGGTCACTACGTGTGAAAGTGACAATGAAAGTGATCACTACGTGTGAGAGTGACAATGAAACTGGTCACTACTGTGAAAGTGACAATGAAAGTGGTCACTACGTGTGAGAGTGACAATGAAAGTGGTCACTACGTGTGAAAGTTACAATGAAAGTGGTCACTACTTGTGAGAGGGACAATGAAAGTGGTCACTACGTGTGAGAGTGACAATTAAAGTAGTCACTGCTAATTGTAAATGGAAAAAAATGCGGTTTTATTATGGGTATATAATTTGACCAATCAAATATCAGTATTTTAATTTAACATTTTTTGATTGGCCTATAAGCAAAGGGAATTCGTATTTTGTCACAATTCAAGGTACAACTCTTTGTCCTGTAATGACCTAATATTTTGTTGATCGAAACCATAAAAAGAGCAAATAACAAAAGAAAAAAAGGAGGCAATTTATTTCTATTTGAACCAATTGAGTTTGTCCTGTTCTTATTACCCGAGAAAAAGTTTTTTTCCCCTCCTATATCGATAAAATCTATTTGTAATTGAGCTAAATAAAGTAAAGGGAAAATATTATCTTAAAAAGTATAAAAGACGAAAGAAAAAAAAGCAGATTGTATCTCATCTAATTTAATAGGAGGTTCTTTCTTTGATAGAAATGAATCCCTGTAGCAATTTCAACCGATCATTTCATCGAAGAGGTTCATGGTGGTGAATGAGGTGATTGGATACCGATGGGACTATAAAAATCTAATCTTGACTATAAAGGGTAAAGGTGAGATAATATACATTATAGCTAAGGGTTGTTTTTTTTTTAAATAGATATGTTTTTGGGCTCAATGGACAGAAGAAATTTCCACCACGCAAAAAAACATGAAAAATGTCACTCTCTTAAATATAGTACTAGACAGTAAAGATCTAACAGTCTTCAATTTTTAGTACTATATATCACCAGTAGGAGCGCTGAAGTAAATATTTTCTAAATTTTATATAAAATTATCTCAGAGCTCCTAGCCGAATAAACCCGAGTTTCTTTTGAATATGTGTCCATGGTACAATTTAAAGTGGAGAATTTGTTTCAAATTTATTGCCAATTTTCACTGTCATTTTATTATTTACTTTCTCATAAACGTAGAATATACAGGTAGGATCAAAATGTAGTAGGACTGAATTTCTGTAGCGCGACCACTGTGGAGCGGTGGAGGGCGGTTGGACCACCTGGGCGTGGTAGTGGGGAGCCTTCCGAAGAGACCCATATTTTTGCCAGTCGGTAATGGGCAAGTAGAGAGTAAGCACGTCGATTCAGTGAACCTCTCCAAGAAGAGAGAAAATCCGGATTTTCTCTCTTCTTGGATCGTGACGACACTTCTTAACAGAGGTTCACGGAAATCGACGTGCTTACTCTCCTCTTGCCCGCAAGCGACTGGAACAAATATCGGTCTCTTCGGAAGGCTCCCCACTACCATGCCCAGGCGGTCCAACCGGGCGGTCGGACCGCTCCGTTCGCGCAACTACTTTTTGATCCTTCCCTGTATAGGGAGAAAGTAATGCGATTTTGATGGATTTACACGTTTAAGTGAGATGTCAGAGAAATCGTGGTCTTAAAAACATTTGTCACTTCTGTTAGGCCTTATATGAATCAAAGTCGAAGTCAATTTTTTCGGACTCAGGGGACCTCAAAACGTGTAAATCAAATCCATCAAAATCGTATTTTAGTGCCATCACAATACTTTCTCGTTATGTGAGAAAGTACAAAATTCTAAAAAAGAATCCTTAAGATATTTTGGCCTGAAAAAATTGCAAACGAGTTGAAGAGAAGGAAAGAAACCCCAGTAGCAGAAATAATAATGAAATAAAATATAAATGGATTGATCACAAAATCATTTGGCAGACTCTACAGTGAATCCCGCAAGGAAAAAGGAAAACCTTGAAGACCTATAATCACCTGGAAAAGGACAATAGAAAAAGAAATCAATGAAGAGAGAAAAATATGAAAAGATCTAAAGACTATGGCTCTAAATAGGGTCAGGTGGAGACATTGTTAGGGCCTATGCCCCCCCCCCCCCCTTAAGGGATAAAAGGAAAGAGGTCAAATATTATGTATTTGAGAACGTTTGGTTGAGTTTGTCGGACCTTTTCTTTCTTATATAATCTATGTATATAAAAGTCAACGTATGTGTGTGTGTGTGTGTGTGTTTGTTCTTTATACAAATCTACAGATTTAGTCCGATCTTGATGAAAATTTGCACACTTGACCTTCAAAGCAAGGAAACAATCAAGGTCTACATGAATTTTCGAAATTTCAATTTTGGTACACAGGAGTACGGGGTACAAGTAATAAATACGGGGTCAAAGTAAGGAATACCCTTCATGATGCATATCGTTGAAAAGCTCTTTAATGGTACAGTAATTGTTGTTATGTACACTTTTGTCATATTTTCATTTAGGAGGGGGGTAAAATGGAAAAATATAGCTATATCTTATTTGTTCTTTATACAAATCTACAGTTTTAGTCCGATCTCGATGAAAATTTGCACACTTGACCTTCAAAGCAAGGGGAAAATCAAGGTTTACATGAATTATCGAAATTTCAATTTTGGTACACAGGGGTACGGGGTACAAGTAATGAATACGGGATCAAAATAATGAATACCCTTCGTGATGCATATCGTTGAAAAGCTCTTTAAGGGTACAGTAATTGTTGTTATGTATAGTTTTGTCATATTTTCATTTAGGAGGTGGGTAAAATGGAAAATATAACTATATCTATATATTATAGAAAGAAGAGTATCTATATAAGAGAATGTCTTTTATACAAATCTACAGTTTTATCCCAATTTGATGAATATTTACACTCTTTTTCTTCCAAACAAGGTGAAGGTCACTGCCTACATCATTTTCCGAAATTAAAATTTTGGTACACAGAGGTACGGGGTACAAATGTCAAAGTAATGGATACCCTTCATGATGCATATCGTTGAAAAGCTTTTTAAGAGTACAGTAATTGTTGTTAAGTACGTTTTTGTCATATTTTTATTTAGGAGGGGGGTAAAATGGAAATGTATATCTATATCTATAAAAGTCAACGTATGTGTGAGTGTGTTTATGTTCTTTATACAAATCAACAGTTTTAATTCGATCTCGATGAAAATTTGCTCACTTGACCTTCAAAGCAAGGGGAAGATCTCTGTCTACATAAATGTTCGAAATTTAAGTTTTGGTTTACAGGGGTACGGGGTACAAATGTCAAAGTTGAAATCCCTTCATGATGCATAGTGTTTAAAAGCTCTTTAAGAGTACAATAATTGTTTTTATGTGCATTTAGGGGGTAAATGGAAAAATATATCTAAAAGTCAACGTATGTGTGTATGTTCTTTATACAAATCCATAGTTTTAGTCCGAGCTCGATCAAAAAATGCACACTTGACCTTCAAAGGAAGAAAAAATCAGTGTCTACATGAATTTTCGAAATTTAAATTTTGGTACACACGAAACAGGGTACAATAATGAATACGGAGTCAAAGGACTGAATACCCTTTATGATGGATATCGTTGAAAAGCTCTTTAAGATTACATTAATTGTTGTTATGTACAGTTTTGTCATATGTGTTTTCATTTAGGAGGGGGTAAAATGGAAAAATATAGCTATATCTTATAAAAAAAGAAGAGTGTCTGTATGAGGGTATGTCTTTTATACAAATCTACAGTTTTATCCCAATTTGATGAATATTTACTCACTTTCCCTTCAAACCAAGGGGGAGGTCACTGTGTACATGAATTTTCGTAATTTAAATTTTGGTACAAAGGGGTACGGTGTAAAAGTTTCAAAGTAATGGATTCCCTTCATATGATGCATATCGTTGAAAAGCACTTTAAGAGAAAAGTAATTGTTGTTATGTACAATTTTATTTAGGAGGGGGTAAAATGGAAATTTATAGCTATATATATAAAAATCAACGTATGTGTGAGTATGTTCTTTATACAAATCTACAGTTTTAGTTCGATGTCAATAAAAATTTGCCCACTTGTCCTTCAAAGCAAGGGGAAAATTACAGCCTACATGAATTTTCGAAATTTAAGTTTGGTACACAGAAGTATGGTACAAGTAATGAATACGAGGTCAATGTAATGAATACCCTTCATGATGCAAAAGCTCTTTAAGAGTACAGTAATAGTTTTTATGTACAGTTCATATTTTAGTCATATTTTAATTTAGGGGGGGGGGCGAATTTAAGATATTTGTAATTAGCTTATCAAAGAGGAGAGGAGGGGGTATAGAAATAGGTGGGAGAGATAGAATCTAGATATTCTTGCATAGTAAAATAATTTATGTTTCATTATGGTTGTTTATAAACTTATCTAATTATAATAACACTCCGTAGCGAAGCACGGGTACCCAGCTAGTATAATATAAAGAGAAAGTATTGTAATGGCGTATTGAAGTATTTATACTAGCTTAATAAAAACATATATTTAGATAGATAGGGAAGCTGCTAAATGGGTCCTAATCTTTCTATATTATTACAAATATATGATTTTATAAATAAATATATATATATATATATATATATATATATATATATATATATATATATATATATATATATATATATATATATATATATATATATATATACAGGGTGGAACAGTTCAGATGCGCCAGCCCTCGTAAAATAGTTAAAAATGGTGGTACACAAATAAAACCAGTCTCTACCCCCACTAAATCAGCCATTCCCGACTCAATGGTAATAGTGACTTTTTGGTGATCCATCACCAACATAGAAATTTTCACCATCAATACCAGTTTATCAGAGTTAAGTTTTGAAATTCAAATTTGACCCTATAATGAAAATAACATAGCCTTAATGTGCACTATATTCCTGACAATTTGATACTAATATCACTATTCTCCGGTAAATACTTGCAGAGTTATCGGGGTCCAAACACAGCTAGTTTTACCGAAAAAATATGGAACAGCTAAATAAACCACCCCTCCTAAAATGGTTAAAAATGGTGGTACAAAGATGAAAACAGTCTCTACCCTCACTAAATCGGCTATTTCCGACTCAATGGTAATAGCGATTTTTTGGTGACGCATCACCAACGTAGAAATTCCCATCACCAAAACTAGTTTTTTGGTATTAAGTTTAGAAATTTAAATTTGACCCTATAATGAAAATAACATAGTCCTAATGTGCACTATATTCCTGACAATTTGATACTAATATCACTATTCTCCGGTAAATACTTGCCGAGTTATCGGGGTCCAAACACAGCTAGTTTTACCGAAAAAATATGGAACAGCTAAATAAACCACCCCTCCTAAAATGGTTAAAAATGGTGGTACAAAGATGAAAACAGTCTCTACCCTCACTAAATCGGCTATTTCCGACTCAATGGTAATAGCGATTTTTTGGTGACGCATCACCAACGTAGAAATTTCCATCACCAAAACTAGTTTTTTGGTATTAAGTTTAGAAATTTAAATTGGACCCTATAATGAAAATAACATAGTCCTAATGTGCACTATATTCCTGACAATTTGATACTAATATCACTATTCTCCGGTAAATACTTGCCGAGTTATCGGGGTCCAAACACAGCTAGTTTTATCCAAAAATATTTGGAACAGCTAAATAAACCACCCCTCCTAAAATGGTTAAAAATGGTGGTACAAAGATGAAAACAGTCTCTACCCCCCCTAAATCGGCCATTCCCGACTCAATGGTAATAGTGACTTTTTGGTGATCCATCACCAACATAGAAATTTTCACCATCAATACCAGTTTATCAGAGTTAAGTTTTGAAATTCAAATTGGACCCTATAATGAAAATAACATAGCCTTAATGTGCACTATATTCCTGACAATTTGATACTAATATCACTATTCTCCGGTAAATACTTGCAGAGTTATCGGGGTCCAAACACAGCTAGTTTTACCGAAAAAATATGGAACAGCTAAATAAACCACCCCTCCTAAAATGGTTAAAAATGGTGGTACAAAGATGAAAACAGTCTCTACCCTCACTAAATCGGCTATTTCCGACTCAATGGTAATAGCGATTTTTTGGTGACGCATCACCAACGTAGAAATTCCCATCACCAAAACTAGTTTTTTGGTATTAAGTTTAGAAATTTAAATTGGACCCTATAATGAAAATAACATAGTCCTAATGTGCACTATATTCCTGACAATTTGATACTAATATCACTATTCTCCGGTAAATACTTGCCGAGTTATCGGGGTCCAAACACAGCTAGTTTTACCGAAAAAATATGGAACAGCTAAATAAACCACCCCTCCTAAAATGGTTAAAAATGGTGGTACAAAGATGAAAACAGTCTCTACCCTCACTAAATCGGCTATTTCCGACTCAATGGTAATAGCGATTTTTTGGTGACGCATCACCAACGTAGAAATTCCCATCACCAAAACTAGTTTTTTGGTATTAAGTTTAGAAATTTAAATTGGACCCTATAATGAAAATAACATAGTCCTAATGTGCACTATATTCCTGACAATTTGATACTAATATCACTATTCTCCGGTAAATACTTGCCGAGTTATCGGGGTCCAAACACAGCTAGTTTTACCGAAAAAATTTGGAACAGCTAAATAAACCACCCCTCCTAAAATGGTTAATAATGGTGGTATAAAGATGAAAACAGTCTCTACCCCCACTAAATTGGCTATTTCCGACTCAATAGTAATAGTGATTTTTTGGTGATTCATCACCAACATAGAAATTCCCATCACCAATACTAGTTTATTGGTATTAAGTTTAGAAATTTAAATTTGACCCTATAATAAAAATAACATAGTCCTAATGTGCACTATATTCCTGACAATTTGATACTAATATCACTATTCTCCGGTAAATACTTGCCGAGTTATCGGGGTCCAAACACAGCTAGTTTTACCGAAAAAATATGGAACAGCTAAATAAACCACCCCTCCTAAAATGGTTAAAAATGGTGGTACAAAGATGAAAACAGTCTCTACCCTCACTAAATCGGCTATTTCCGAGTCAATGGTAATAGCGATTTTTTGGTGACGCATCACCAACGTAGAAATTCCCATCACCAAAACTAGTTTTTTGGTATTAAGTTTAGAAATTTAAATTTGACCCTATAATGAAAATAACATAGTCCTAATGTGCACTATATTCCTGACAATTTGATACTAATATCACTATTCTCCGGTAAATACTTGCCGAGTTATCGGGGTCCAAACACAGCTAGTTTTACCGAAAAAATATGGAACAGCTAAATAAACCACCCCTCCTAAAATGGTTAAAAATAGTGGTACAAAGATGAAAACAGTCTCTACCCTCACTAAATCGGCTATTTCCGACTCAATGGTAATAGCGATTTTTTGGTGACGCATCACCAACGTAGAAATTCCCATCACCAAAACTAGTTTTTTGGTATTAAGTTTAGAAATTTAAATTGGACCCTATAATGAAAATAACATAGTCCTAATGTGCACTATATTCCTGACAATTTGATACTAATATCACTATTCTCCGGTAAATACTTGCCGAGTTATCGGGGTCCAAACACAGCTAGTTTTATCCAAAAATATTTGGAACAGCTAAATAAACCACCTCTCCTAAAATGGTTAAAGATGGTGGTACAAAGATGAAAACAGTCTCTACCCCCACTAAATCGGCTATTTCCGACTCAATGGTAATAGCGATTTTTTGGTGACGCATCACCAACGTAGAAATTCCCATCACCAAAACTAGTTTATTGGTATTAAGTTTAGAAATTTAAATTTGACCCTATAATAAAAATAACATAGTCCTAATGTGCACTATATTCCTGACAATTTGATACTAATATCACTATTCTCCGGTAAATACTTGCAGAGTTATCGGGGTCCAAACACAGCTAGTTTTATCCAAAAATATTTGGAACAGCTAAATAAACCACCTCTCCTAAAATGATTAAAAATGGTGGTACAAAGATGAAAACAGTCTCTACCCCCACTAAATTGGATATTTCCGACTCTTAGCTGTTCCAAATATTTTTGGATAAAACCAAAAATATTTGGAACAGCTAAAAATAATTGTGATTTTTTGGTGATCCATCACCAACATAGCAATTTTCACCATTAATACCAGTTTACCAGAGTTAAGTTTTGAAATTCAAATTGGACCCTATAATGAAAATAACATAGCCTTAATGTGCACTACATTCCTGACAATTTGATACTAATATCACTATTCTCCGGTAAATACTTGCAGTGTTATCGGGGTCCAAACACAGCTTGTTTTATTTAAATAATTTGGAACAGCTTTATACACCACCCCTCCTAAAATGGTTAAAAATGGTGGTACAAACATAAAACCAGTCTCTGCCCCTTATGAATCGAATATTCTCGACTTAATGTTAAATTTGATTTAATTTGTGATCTATCACCAATATAGAAAGTTCCATCGCCAATACCAGTTTTGTATTATGAAGTTTTCAAATTTGAATTGGACCCTATAATGAAAATAATATAGCCCTAAAGTGCGCTACTAATATCACCCTTCTCCGGTATATTCTTAAGAGATATCGGGTTTAAACAAAGCTAGTTTTGAAATCGAAATAAATAAATAAATAAAATGAAACAAATCAATGCGCCCTTTAAATAATTGTCTTTTTTATCAAGTTTAATTATTTTATTTAATTAGTCTCATACCTTTTTTAATAGTAATTTTTGTAGTAGTTTTATTAGTAATTATTAAATATGATAAGTGAATTTCGATATATTTGTTACAATCCTGTATCTTTTTTACTCTTTTTTAAAAGTATTTTAGGTCATTAATGCATTTTACTTTAGAAATCCGAATGTTTGATATAAACGAAATTGATGTTTGGAACAAAAACCAGTAGTTATATTTTATTATGTGGTGGCGCTGTTCGGAAAATCATATGATGCGTTATAAATACGTTGTTTTAATACTATATTGACGACACGTCACATTAACACGTTATATCTTTATTGTTGCTTCATCAGGGAAAATGTTTGGTCTTATGTCTGTCGGTCTGTGTGTCCGCGAATCCTGAAACGTTTGACGATAACCTGAATAAATGTCGACCGATTTTGATTAAATTTGGTAGACCTGTTCATTTCACGAATGCCCAGGACGAGTTCACAGCAATTAGCCGCCATCTTGGATTCCCAGTCAATCAGATCGAATTGTTAATCGTATTTTTTCTATGGCCCAGCAGAACGCACATTTTGTATATTTTTTCATATTATTAGAAACAGTGGAAATGTAGTTTTAGGGGGAGGAGAAACACAAAATTTGGATGTATTTTGATAAAATGGCGTGGAAAATTAATGCTTTCCACAAGTAATATATATTTTTGAAATCTACTCTTCAATACCTTTCATTTAATAACCCACTCAAATATTATTTTTTCGCGTGACGTGAATTCTCCGCCATTTTGTATTTGAACAGGTGATAACTTTGAGTTCGCTATCTGTGTGCGCGTCAAAACGTTCTTTAATACTGGAAAGTTTCATGTTTTTATCTCTTTTGATTCAAACGTTATTGAAACCGAGAAAGTTATTGGTACAGAGTGACAGACGGACGGACAGACAGACACACGAACGAAACTATAAGGCTTTCTTTTATTGGTTTTACCAACTAAAACCTAAAAAGGTGTGAGACAAATAAAATAAAATAATTAAACTTTCTAAAAACGCTAATTTTTGAAACCGATACCTCTGCCAATATTTAGCGGAGGATAGTGATATTATTAACAAAATTTTAGGAATAAGTGAACATTTAGTCTATGATATTGTCATTATAGGGTCCAGTTTGAATTTCTAAACTTAATACACAAAAACTAGTATTGGTGATGGGAATTTCTTTGTTGGTGATGGATCACCAAAAATCACTATTACCATTGAGTCGGGAATAGTCGATTTAGTGGGGTTAGAGACTGGTTTTATTTGTGTACCACCATTTTAACCCATTTTAGGAGGGGTGGCGCATTAAGCTGTTCCAAATATTTTTGGAAAAAACTAGCTGTGTTTGGACCCCGATTACTCTGCAAGTATGTACCGGAGAATAGTGATATTAGTATCAAATTGTCAGGAATATAGTGCACATTAGGACTATGTTATTTTCATTATAGGGTCCAATTTAAATTTCTAAACTTATTACCAAAAAACTAGTTTTGGTGATGGGAATTTCTACGTTGGTGATGCGTCACCAAAAAATCGCTATTACCATTGAGTCGAAAATTGCCGATTTAGTGGGGGTAGAGACTGTTTTCATCTTTGTACCACCATTTTTAACCATTTTAGGAGAGGTGGTTTATTTAGCTGTTCCAAATTTTTTGGATAAAACTAGCTGTGTTTGGACCCCGATAATTCTGCAAGTATTTACCGGAGAATAGTGATATTAGTATCAAATTGTCAGGAATATAGTGGACATTAAGGCTATGTTATTTTCATTATATGGTCCAATTTGAATTTATAAACTTAATACCAAAAAACTAGTATTGGTGATAGGAATTTCTACATTAGTGATGCATCACCAAAAAATCTTTATTACCATTGAGTCGGGAATGGCCGATTTAGTAGTGGTAAAAACTGGTTATATCTTTGTACCACCATTTTTAACCATTTTAGGAGGGGTGGTTTATTTAGCTGTTCCAAATTTTTTCGGTAAAACTAGCTGTGTTTGGACCCCGATAACTCGGCAAGTATTTACCGGAGAATAGTGATATTAGTATCAAATTGTCAGGAATATAGTGCACATTAGGACTATGTTATTTTCATTATAGGGTCCAATTTAAATTTCTAAACTTATTACCAAAAAACTAGTTTTGGTGATGGGAATTGCTACGTTGGGGATGCGTCACCAAAAAATCGCTATTACCATTGAGTCGGAAATTGCCGATTTAGTGGGGGTAGAGACTTTTTTCATCTTTGTACTACCATTTTTAACCATTTTAGGAGAGGTGGTTTATTTAGCTGTTCCAAATATTTTTGGATAAAACTAGCTGTGTTTGGACCCCGATAACTCTGCAAGTATTTACCGGAGAATAGTGATATTAGTATCAAATTGTCAGGAATATAGTGGACATTAAGGCTATGTTATTTTCATTATATGGTCCAATTTGAATTTTTAAACTTAATACCAAAAAACTAGTATTGGTGATAGGAATTTCTACATTAGTGATGCATCACCAAAAAATTTTTATTACCATTGAGTCGGGAATGGCCGATTTAGTAGTGTTAAAAACTGGTTATATCTTTGTACCACCATTATTAACCATTTTAGGAGGGGTGGTTTATTTAGCTGTTCCAAATTTTTTCGGTAAAACTAGCTGTGTTTGGACCCTGATAACTCGGCAAGTATTTACCGGAGAATAGTGATATTAGTATCAAATTGTCAGGAATATAGTGCACATTAGGACTATGTTATTTTCATTATAGGGTCCAATTTAAATTTCTAAACTTATTACCAAAAAACTAGTTTTGGTGATGGGAATTGCTACGTTGGGGATGCGTCACCAAAAAATCGCTATTACCATTGAGTCGGAAATTGCCGATTTAGTGGGGGTAGAGACTTTTTTCATCTTTGTACCACCATTTTTAACCATTTTAGGAGAGGTGGTTTATTTAGCTGTTCCAAATATTTTTGGATAAAACTAGCTGTGTTTGGACCCCGCTAACTCTGCAAGTATTTACCGGAGAATAGTGATATTAGTATCAAATTGTCAGGAATATAGTGCACATTAGGACTATGTTATTTTCATTATAGGGTCCAATTTAAATTTCTAAAGTTAATACCAAAAAACTTGTTTTGGTGATGTGAATTTCTACGTTGGCGATGCGTCACCAAAAAATCGCTATTACCATTGAGTCGGAAATAGCCGATTTAGCGGGGGTAGAGACTGTTTTCATCTTTGTACCACCATTTTTAACCATTTTAGGAGGGGTGGTTTATTTAGCTGTTCCAAATTTTTTCGGTAAAACTAGCTGTGTTTGGACCCTTATAACTCGGCAAGTATTTACCGGAGAATAGTGATATTAGTATCAAATTGTCAGGAATATAGTGCACATTAGGACTATGTTATTTTCATTATAGGGTCCAATGTAAATTTCTAAACTTATTACATAAAAACTAGTTTTGGTGATGGGAATTTCTACGTTGGTGATGCGTCACCAAAAAATCGCTATTTTCATTGAGTCGGAAATTGCCGATTTAGTGGGGGTAGAGACTTTTTTCATCTTTGTACCACCATTTTTAACCATTTTAGGAGAGGTGGTTTATTTAGCTGTTCCAAATATTTTTGGATAAAACTAGCTGTGTTTGGACCCCGATAATTCTGCAAGTATTTACCGGAGAATAGTGATATTAGTATCAAATTGTCAGGAATATAGTGGACATTAAGGCTATGTTATTTTCATTATATGGTCCAATTTGAATTTATAAACTTAATACCAAAAAACTAGTATTGGTGATAGGAATTTCTACATTAGTGATGCATCACCGAAAAATCTTTATTACCATTGAGTCGGGAATGGCCGATTTAGTAGTGGTAAAAACTGGTTATATCTTTGTACCACCATTATTAACCATTTTAGGAGGGGTGGTTAATTTAGCTGTTCCAAATTTTTTCGGTAAAACTAGCTGTGTTTGGATCCCGATAACTCAGCAAGTATTTACCGGAGAATAGTGATATTAGTATCAAATTGTCAGGAATATAGTGGACATTAAGGCTATGTTATTTTCATTATATGGTCCAATTTAAATTTCTAAAGTTAATACCAAAAAACTAGTTTTGGTGATGTGAATTTCTACGTTGGCGATGCGTCACCAAAAAATCGCTATTACCATTGAGTCGGAAATTGCCGATTTAGTGGGGGTAGAGACTGTTTTCATCTTTGTACCACCATTTTTAACCATTTTAGGAGAGGTGGTTTATTTAGCTGTTCCAAATATTTTTGGATAAAACTAGCTGTGTTTGGACTCCGATAACTCGGCAAGTATTTACCGGAGAATAGTGATATTAGTATTAAATTGTCAGGAATATAGTGCACATTAGGACTATGTTATTTTCATTATAGGGTCCAATTTAAATTTCTAAACTTATTACCAAAAAACTAGTTTTGGTGATGGGAATTTCTACGTTGGTGATGCGTCACCAAAAAATCGCTATTACCATTGAGTCGGAAATTGCCGATTTAGTGGGGGTAGAGACTGTTTTCATCTTTGTACCACCATTTTTAACCATTTTAGGAGAGGTGGTTTATTTAGCTGTTCCAAATATTTTTGGATAAAACTAGCTGTGTTTGGACCCCGATAACTCTGCAAGTATTTACCGGAGAATAGTGATATTAGTATCAAATTGTCAGGAATATAGTGGACATTAAGGCTATGTTATTTTCATAATAGGGTCCAATTTGAATTTTAAATCTTAACTCTGATAAACTGGTATTGGTGGTGAAAATTTCTATGTTGGTGATGGATCACCAAAAAGTCACTATTACCATTGAGTCGGGAATGGCCAATTTAGTGGGGGTAGAGACTGGTTTTATTTGTGTACCACCATTTTTAACTATTTTACGTGGGCTGGCGCATCTGAACTGTTCCACCCTGTATATATATATAAATAGAATATAAAGGTAGGATCAAAAAGTATATAAAGTATCAAAATATATATAAAACCCCAACAATCTGGGGGCACGGCAGTGCCCACGCAAAGTCGTGTACAGCCGTATCCATCCTTTACTGGCACCAACTCTAGGCACTTTAGACCCCCCCTCTATTATATTATTAAAGATACTTAGATACATAAAATTAATTTCAAATGTTCAAAAGTTCATTACAAACTAAAACAGAAATAAAAATTTCACACCTCTAACTAAATTGGTTCATATACCATATTACAGTGCTGTGCCTATTCCTGAGCTATTACTGTACCTATTCCTGAGCTATTACTGTGCCTGTTCCTATTCCTGAGCTATTACTGTGTCAGTGCCTATTCCTGAGCTATTACTGTTCCTGTGCCTATCCTGAGCAATAGGAAGAGGCTAAAAGTAACGTATCAGTGAATTCCAGGGTGGATAAACATTTAGGGAATAAGGGATTTTCATCCGGTTATTTTAAATTTTGGCTAAAAGACGGACTGATTTTTATTTAAGAAAGATCAAATCTAAAGAATTATTAAATTCAGTATAAACTTATTTTGATTAAAAATACTAGTATTGATTATATTCAAATTTAATCGGAAATTTACTTCTTTGAATTCGAAAATGGGTCTAATTGATAAATAGAAAATCACATGATAAGCTAGCTAACAGAACAATTGAGGATTTATAGCGAAGGGTAGGATTGTATTCACGAACAAACAATTCTACCTGAAAATCATTCGGACTCATACAATTTTCCTCATAGAGAGCCCTTTTCAAGCCATTTTCATGAAAAGCTTTACGAAAAGTGGAATCAGAGCAGTGTAAACTGAAAGATAAATTTTACCATTTTTTCTCTTTTTACTTCCTCAGATACGAAGTTTAAAAGTGAGAAAGTATTACTATAGTGCAGCGTTTCCCAAACTTTTCTGTCCTGGGACCCACCTCCAACCTGGAATATTTTTTCGCGGCCCACCTTTACATAGCCTACATATATATATAATAAACACAATACACATACTTACACACACATACTTACATACACAATTGATTTTTTCATTATTAAAGAGCTGTGGTCCCCTATAATTTGTATATCTTCTATGGTGGGTCGTGAAGGGGTGATGGGTGATTAAAAATTACTTCATATTAGTAGTATTTTAGTATTTGGCTATATTTCTGCCTGAAGATGTCCCTTAAGGGATGAAATATAGCCAAATACTAAAATACTACTAATATGAAGTAATTTTTAATCACCCATCACCCCTTCACGACCCACCATAGAAGATATACAAATTATAGGGGACCACAGCTCTTTAATATTGAATCACTTGGCAGGTCATAGTCAGCCAACAACACTTACTACAATGAACAACTCAGAAGAAATAGATCTTTTACATCGTCTTACAGGCCTGAAGATGTCCCTTAAGGGATGAAATATAGCCAAATACTAAAATACTACTAATATGAAGTAATTTTTTATCACCCATCACCTTCACGACCCACCATAGAAGGTTTTTTCATGGATTTAAACAAATAATAGTAATTGAATTTAGAATTACTCTTCTTTTTAATAAAACAAAACATCATTTATCATTGTGTTTATATTAACCCTTTGCTATAGTGCCCATCTGAAAATGAAAATGGTGAAGGTATCATTAAATAAAAAGTTAGTTTATCCAAATCAATAAATTTCATTATAATTACATAGTTCTAAATGGGATTTGTGGAACTTTTTTTTTTACTATATTTTAACTATATATACACAGAATTATTATAGTATACTCAATTACACTAAAGTTTTAATTTTAATTAACTTAAGTAGGTCTAGGCCTACATAAATATGCCAAGAGAGAAAAATTTGTATAAAAGAGCTGTAAACAAATAATATTAATTGCATTTACCGGAAATAGACTCGACTAAATACATAATAGTCCCACTGTGCTCACATTATTTACTGGTAGTTTAGCTTTAGACTTAAGAACATATTTCTAGTTAAACTTTACTCTTCGTAGAGAATTTTTGTGAGATTATTTTATTTAATTATTTAAAGATTTTATTTTTGCAGCCACAAACATGTTTTAAAAGGCACCCAATCCGCGACCCAACTTAATTGCTCCCGCGACCCACCAGTGGGTCGCGACCCATAGTGTGGGAACCGCTGCTATAGTGTATAAATTATATTTTCATGGATTTTCCATGCTTAATGGTTGATTTATGTTAAAACCTTCACTAATTGGCGGACTATTCTTAAATATGATCAACATTTTGGTTTTCCTTAATTACCTTATTATTATAATCAACGAATGACATAGATAAGCTTAAAAACTACCCTATTTCATAAGCTTTAATTTGATGTAGTACGTGGCGTACTTAACATAAACATCAAAGCCGTGTCCAGACTGCCGAACCCAGTCTGAAATGCGCAAGCGCACTTTGTACTGAGCATGCGCAGAGACCAATGCTCGGCTCGTTTCCTCTGTTCGGTTTGGCAGTCTGGACGAGGCTTCAGACTGTATTGCCTTAAATTCCAACGGGGTCAAACATTTTTTATAGACTTTCTTTATTGCTTAAAGTTAGGGTTTTTAGTTGTATCTATATTCTATATTGAGACCTATCTATATAATATTATAATTATATTTTGCGAACTGTTAATTAGAAAAAAAAAAATACGTGTGGTGTTGCGAGACACCCGGTAGGAACGAAGTTCCATACGCTTTTCATTAAAAATATAAATTATAAAATCACAGTGCTAAGTATACGATACTAATTACTTATACAGGGTGGAGTTAGAAAAGAGACAAAATTAAAAGTAACTAACTATTTGTATTAGCGGAGTTAAGCCAAAATTTAAAGAAAAACAATGTGTTATCTTTGAAGAGAGCGTCTTACAATAAATAATGTATTGTAAATTGAGAAAAGTTAATTTTGATGAGTTTATAGTTAAAGCAAACGGTTGTAGAGAAGAAAAGAACTGGCCCATCAGAATCCGCCGGCATATTAGTTCAATTAAAAGATTATAATATAAAATATAAATCACCAACAATTAAAAACATCAGCTTGTGCCAGGTTGAAATTTTATATGCCTGTTTTAATTGCACTTTAGACGATAATAATAATAATAATAATATTGTTTATTTCCACATCTAAAAGTATCTACATATTACAATTTATTAATTATACTCTAAGACGCGAGAGCCCTCGGTAGTGAGAGAATACTAGAGTGAGGCTCTGCTTCTGGCTTTTACATCATAGCTTTTTGGCTTTTTGTATCATAGAATAAATAGATAGAATGTAAATAAAATGTTATGTCAACGTATAGTAGACTATTGATGTGTTGGCTTGAATATATTTTAATACAATGATACTCTTATTATCTACTTTTTAAACTCAAAATACACACAAAAATAAATAATCAACACAATCATATAAAAAACAATTTTTAACGCAGTAGTATAATAAATACTACATTTAAAGGACTAATAGATTAGAAAAGCTAAAATATCACAATGTTTTAGGTATCGCAAATATTAATCTAATATAATCAAAAATTATTTATTAAAGCTAGTTTACCAATGACTATAGCAATTTCTTATCATGTTATTATAGTTGTCATAGTATAACTATAATATTACCTATTATATTACAGATTAAAATCTAATAAGAAAAATAAATAAACAAATCTTTAAATTACTGTTTATATGATGTTGGTAGGGAATTTATAATATTTATTATAATTTGATTAATATTAATATAAGTTAAAATTTTTCTTTAATATATTAATGTAATTTATTTTTATTTTATTTTATGAAGTTATGATATTTGTAATATAGTTTTAAAGTGTACATCTAATTTTTTTTAAAAAATGTTCTTTGTAGGAGCTAGTTTAATATATAAGGGAAGATGATTAAACATTTTAGGAGCTAAGTAAGCAGTAGAGTTAAGTTTCTTGGTAGTACTACATGATGGCAGGGAAATATGTTGCTTTATTTTTGATCTTGTAGCATAGTTATGATTGATAAATTCTTTATTAGGATCACTGTAATATTTTATTAGTATTGATTTTTTTAATAAATAATCTACAGGATA
The DNA here is from genome assembly GCA_951217055.1 of Gerris lacustris. Classification (NCBI taxonomy): domain Eukaryota; kingdom Metazoa; phylum Arthropoda; class Insecta; order Hemiptera; family Gerridae; genus Gerris; species Gerris lacustris. Next base: position 13,795,075 of record OX578277.1, read on the forward strand.
TACTTTAAAATCTATGAAACATTGATTAGAGTCATATCGTTTAGGTACTTTTAAGCATATTTTTATTATTTTTTTCTGAAGGATTCTAAAGTGGTTCCAAGTTAGTTGTGCTCGCAGTACCATAAGCTATAATACCGTAATTGATGATCGACTGAACTAGTGAATGATATACTAATCTTAATACCTTGCAAGGTGCAAATCTTCTGAGTGTGACAAATGTATATAAAAGTTTTCTTATTTTGCTAAAAATAAGATGTGTAAGAAGTTTTATTAAAATCGTTACGTTAGAACGTAAGATATCGGTAAAAACGTTGTTTTCTCTATTTTAATCGTTTAGGTCCGCTTTAATAAATTTAGCGATCTTAATCACTTCATAACAGTTTCGGTGTTTGTTTACTAAAAAAAATTATTTAAAAAAGTTGTTTGTCTTGAAGTTAGAATTTTTTTCCGTCCTAAAATTCCAGTTTTAAATTTGAAGCCTACGTTTACGCGAGCGTTGCGCGTGAACGCTTGAGCGGATAACGTTGTTCAACAAACTCAGCCTGGGTATTGGTAACATGAACATGTGTACCAAATTTCAACTAACTCGGACATCTTTTACTCAAGTTATCGTCATCGATAGATTTCGTGACGCTTGGTTTTGTGACGGTGATTTTGGTCGTTTTTTTCGGATTCACTCCCGGGCTCCAGAATATGCCATAAGGAACTTCGTTCCAAAAGGAAAAATTAATTTAGATAAGTTATTATGTCTATTTGAAGAACAAATAATCAATACAAAGATTTATATTTATATGAATAATTGTGGTTGCCTTAGCTTAGCAATAACAAATCATTTCGAGGTAAGTCGTCACTGTCGGGATACAATTCGATTATATAAATGATTTAATTATACTCATGCGACCATTCGTCTATGATACGATGAGAGGAGTCTTTGTGCCTCAAATTGACAGACATAGTTTGTTCTTACTCCATGCTAATATCTCTATATCCTGTATATAGATACTTCCAATAATAGAATCGATTCCATTCGCAGAAGCCTAATCATCAAATGACTAATTTGTCAATTAGCTATAAACATATTGATGCACTCTAAAAGGATGAAATTCCAACCAGTTTAATTTTAATTAATGCTTAACTCTCATTTGCTAATTAGCATATCAAATTACTGCAATTAGTTTTGCGGTGTTATCTAACCTTGGGTACTAAGCAAGGTGGATTGTTTTCTGTTATCATTACCCACAGAGTTAAACTTATCAATTAAAACAATGTGATAAGGGCTGAATTAATACATATTGTGTTTCTCGTAATTGTACCCGCATGTATATTACATTTAGTTGCATGAATGGATAAATCCTAGACAGCTTTATGTAATAATTGCTATTGTTCTCGTGTACGCATAATAGATTTTAGCTCTCTCTACACGCTCCGTTTTACTATCGTTTTTATTCCACGCCGTTTCAAATCTTGAAGTAATACGGAGATTAGCTGTTAAAGTGTTTTCGTCTCTATACCACCAAAGGGTAAGGCAAGAATGCACGCTTATTCCAAAAAAAGAAACGTGTTTAAAGTCTAACTTACTCAGTAAGAAAAGATGATGTGTGACAGAGAAGAAGTCAGCGTATGAGTTGAGACAGAAGTTTAAATCTGACTTACTCAGTAAGGAAAGACGATGTGTAACAGTGAGAGAGTCAGTGTATGAGTTGAGACAGAAGTTTAAATCTGACTTACTCAGTAAGAAAAGATTATGTGTAACAGTGAGAGAGTCAGTGTATGAGTTGAGACAGAAGTTTAAATCTGACTTACTTCACTTACTCAGCAGAGCATATTTTAAGGAATTTGTACTGGGCGACAAACTAGGACGTACAGGGATATGGAATACCACCCCCTCCCCAGCGGGGGGTCCGGGGGCCCTCCCCCGGAAATTTTTTGAAAATATTAGGCTTCATAACACAAATTTAAGCTATTTCTTAACTTATTAAACCTCATCTACATTTCCCTCTTAAATTAGTTTATTATGGAAAAACAAAAATCCCAAACTTCAAGAAAGAAAATATTTATTTACTTTATGTTTTTTTTTTTTTTGTTTACTAAATACGGGTTTTTAAAATTAACATAAAATGTTACTTTTATTGTAATAAAAACTATTATTATTAAGAATTAGAAATTACAACAATGACATTCTTCAAGATCAAAACTTTAAAAAATAAAAAAAAATATATATATTTACAGATGAATAAAAAACAATTAATTATGAAGAGTTGAAGAAACATTTTTTTTATTGTAAAAAAACCATTGCTTGTAACAGGTTTGAATCTTTGTTCTACTTGTATTTGTAAGTTCTATTAAATAACAACAGTAAAGCATTTTAAATTAATAAATAAAAAAAATTAAATTAATAAAAGTAATTAACACCTTTCTATATTTAAATTTTTAATATTTCATGTTGAATGGATGTCTTATAATAGGTGTAATAAAATGTAAGAGAAAAGAAATAAGATTGTTTTTATTACACCTATAAGATATCCATTCATCATGAAATATTAAAAATTTAAAAATAGAAAGGTGTTAATCTTACCGTTTTTACAAAATTACTACTTCGAAATGGATAATACCTAGAATCTCAACATCAACAGTCTTCAGAAAGAAGAACTTAAGATAATAAATAATCTATTAAACAAGCGTCTTGTAACTCACATAAAGCATAATACCAACAAGAAAAAAATTTGGACTTTGAAATCAAATATTATCAAAGTATGTAATACAGATAGTAAAAGAAATTATTTAAGATACCACAAAAATAGCAACATAATACCAAATCACCTAAAATGGGTTAAAATCAATTCACAAAGAATTTTTAATAATCAGAAATTAAAAAATTAGATTAATAAAATGTCAGATAATTATATCAAAAATTGAATGGTACAAGAAATAAAAGAGACTTATAGAATATCCATCCAATGATTGTAATCAAATTTATTAATATTATTCTTAATGAAATAAAAACTCAGAATTTGAATGGTTACAAATGCATATATAATATAACCAAAAAAATAAAATTAAACCTTTTAAATATTCTAGAAATAAAATTAAACAAATTAATACATAATAGAAAACCAAATACCAGCAGAATGGGTAACCCAGATGATTTGAATAACCTGGATTGGTATAACCAACTGCAAAAAAGGATGGTTTTTAAACTGATCCATTAATCCCGAACAACATTAATCAATTTACTAAGTTTAGGCCAGAATTTCAATTTAACCCCTCTTAATATAGATAATTCTATCCTGAAAAATCATTGTAGATATCGATTTTTTATTAAATAACTTAGAATCCCCAGAAAACCAACCACAAACATTTTTTAAGAAATATTTTTATTAATTCTATCACTACTTTTCAGAATAAAAATAGAAATAGCCAATATAATAATTTACTTAATACCCAAATAATACAGGACATAACAATTTTGAAATCATTCACTAAGAAAAATCCCAAAGTAATAATAATTAAAACACATAAAAACAATAAAGCAATAACTATGCATAAACTTGAATATGAAACTAAAATGGAATATTTATTACAAGACAAAGGAATTTATAGAAAAATCAGAAATGATTTACATAATGATATTAAAAAAGATTACATAAAACTAATCAATAAATTATTAAATTATAAATTATTATAACAACGCAAGATAAAACAAAATTAAATATAGACCATAGCAACTTACCAAGAATTCATGGCCTGTTAAACATAATGATAACCACCCACTCCGTCCTATAATTAATGGGCGAAATTCTCCCATAGAAAAATTGTCCTCTTTAATAACAACAATTAAAAAGAAAATGCAAGTAAAATATAGTAAAATAAATTATGACGAAGTATTAATATCATTAGATGTAACTTCATTATTTACAAATATCCCCCTAGATGAAACATATAAAATTGTTAATCAAAATTGGGAAAAGATTGAACCACATACAAATATAAAGAGTAAACCATTATTCATAGAAACGTTTAAAATTTTGTTGCACAAATAGCTATTTTACTTATAAAAATTAATACTATAGACAAATTAATGGATTACCTATGGGTGGAAAAATTTCAGTTAACTTAAGTGGAATTACTTATAATATTATAATAAATAAAACAATAGAAAAATTAAAAGACTAACCGAAAATCATTTATAAATACATAGATGACCTGATATTAATAATTAAAAAGGACAATCTTGAATCAACATTTGCATGTTTTAATAGCATGAATAACATAATCGCGTTCACATATGAAATTGAAAGAAATAATAGTTTAAATTATTAAGATATGACCAATATAGGAAATATTGATGGAACTTTATCCACAAAATGGTATTCAAAAGAAATGAAAAGCAATAGGATTCTTAATTACAAATCTAACCACCCTAAACATACTACATATATTAAACACAGCTTCTAATATGATAATAAAATCCATCAAAAGTCACAGAGTAAATACTCGTATATAAATGAAATCAAAACCATATTTTTTTCTAAATTATTAGATAAAATCATTAGCATCAAAATATAAATAAAATATACAATAAGCAATACCAAACAATAATAGAAACAAATAATAAAATCAAATATTTTACAAGCCTCACTATGTATTTAGCTATGTTTTTTTTGGCTCTAAAGTTATTTCACAGCCTATCACTGAAAAAAAAAAAAAAATTACAAGATACTCTCTTTGGCAAAAAACTTCAAATCACTTTGACATAAAAATATAAATAAAATATACAATAAGCAATACCAAACAATAGTAGAAACAAATAATAAAATCAAATATTTTACAAGGCTCACTATGTATTTAGCTATGTTTTTTTGGCTCTAAAGTTATTTCACAGCCTATCACTGAAAAAAAAAATATTTACAAGATACTCTCTTTGGCAAAAAACTTCAAATCACTTTGACATAAAAATATAAATAAAATATACAATAAGCAATACCAAACAATAGTAGAAACAAATAATAAAATCAAATATTTTACAAGGCTCACTATGTATTTAGCTATTTTTTTTTGGCTCTAAAGTTATTTCACAGCCTATCACTGAAAAAAAAAAAAATTTACAAGATACTCTCTTTGGCAAAAAAACTTCAAATCACTTTGACATAAAAATATAAATAAAATATACAATAAGCAATACCAAACAATAGTAGAAACAAATAATAAAATCAAATATTTTACAAGGCTCACTATGTATTTAGCTATGATTTTTTGGCTCTAAAGTTATTTCACAGCCTATCACTGAAAAACAAACAAAATTACAAGTTACTCTCTTTGGCAAAAAACTTTTTAATGTATTCGTGGTTTTGGTAAAGTTGTTGATCAGGAAGCGTTCTTCTTCTTTCTTTCTTCTCAAGAAACTTTGCCACCGCTGGTCTTGGATCAAAAAATGCAGTTCCAGTTCCATTGAGAGCGATGTACATTCTTGAGTTCAGTGCTTCTCTTGATAAGTTCGACTGCTTGACAGTTTTCAAAGTGGTATGTACGGAGACTGCTCTTTCAGGGCCGGCACTGTGTGGAGTTAAAGAAATATAGGTCTGTACTAATTTACTGAAGATAGAGTGAGGTTGAGAAACTTTTAAACAATGATAGAGTTTTGCAGTTGAGCATTTCATTATTGAAGATGGAGGAAGTTTTTCAGATGCGTACAACTGCAGAACATCATCGGTAAATTCCGAGACTTTATCTTTTCCAAAAAGGTTCTCAACATCAACACGAGTGGCTTTGACAACTTCAATTTGTGTTCTTGCACTTACAAATTGGTTGATCCGAATTGAAATTTCATTTTGGTCATCTGCTAGGCGCTGGGAAATAAACTCTTTAGAGCTCAAGATAACCTCGTTTCTTATCGCTGACCACGATCTTCTAGTTGAAACTAAGGAGTTTATTTTTTTTCTCCTTGGGAGCTCATCAATATCGGATTCATCACTCGTCACTTCCATAAGGTTTTCTTCATATCCACCGGGATAACAGTTGTCTTCCATCATGGACAGTCCGTCTATAAAGACCTTTTTTGAAACTTCTATGTCAGGAATTGTGACAAATGACCGTTGACAGTCTTTTTGAAGTTTCTCCATTTTGGTTAAAAGATCTAGCATAAGGCCGGTAAGTCGATGCTGTTCACCTCCTGTCTCCCACAAACGCAGAAACCCACGAGCAGTAGATTGTTCCACTTTTGTGGCACCATTGTTATTGTTGTTTTTATCCAGCATATTAATCCAGTGTTGTTGCATCAGTGGAAGATTGTTCCAAACTGCTTTGGCTAAGTTGTTTAGGTGTTCTACAAACCTAACTTCAAAGTATGCTGGAAGACGGTAAACACTTAGCTTCTTTACTACAGCCAGTTTTTGAAGTTCCTCAAAACGTAGAGCTGATGCCCTATAAAACGTTGCAACAGCTTTTAAATTTATCTTCCAGTGCTGAACTTCAATTACTGCTGATTCTAAGTCTAACATTGCCAGGTCAGATCGATGCGCCACACACCAAACACAAAGTAAATCTCTTCCCAAGTACTCTTTCATTCGAACCCATAAGCCACTGTTTTTTCCTGTAGTGGCACTCTCTCCATCTGTTGTTAGCCCTGTCAACTTATCTTTTGCTGTTTCACTAAGACTTAAACCCTCCAACACAATTTTGACTGAATCCATGAGACCTTCTGCCCCTCGCAAACTCGATTTGCTTTCACCTAAAAATACGGATTTCATTTCATAGCCTTCTGTAATAAATCTTGCAGTAATAAATTTATTGTCAATTCCATATTTGTCCACGGAACCATCTACCTGGATGGCAAAGCAATCTGAATTTTTTAACTGCAAAATAACCTTTTCCATAATAACTTCTCCGACCACATCAAGCATTTCACGATACATTACGGGGTTTCTATACTGTAGTAAAACTGGAGAGGGTGTAAGAGGAGAAAACTGGGACTCTAAACCATTGTCTTTATATGATGCAACTTGAGTGTCAATGTGTATCTTTGTCAAAGATCGTGAAGGCCAAGAATGAGCAGAAAGAGTCATGGAACGGCTGTCATTATACACATCTAATGCCATTTCAGTTAGCAGTTTAATTTTCTCTGCAGAGTGTGATTTAATAGATTTTACCCAAGGGTGTTTTTCAGATTGTGCCATCCACTTTATTTCCATTTGATCAAGGTTAGAAGCAGCTTTGTGAGATTCGCTGATCAAATGGTCAATAATTCTTTCCAATTCTTTTTTCCCGTCACATCGGACACCATCAGCAATGGGCAAACTTCCATTTTTTGAAAATTTTTGCGCTTCTTGAAAATGATTAAAGCAAAGAGTACATTTAATACCAGAACGCTTGTTTCCTAGTTTAACTTTTTCAAAAAAATCATAAGTTTTTAGTATCCATGATGCATCTAACTTGCTACCCTTATACCATTCAACACATTTCTCTTTAAGCTGATTTTTACTGTTTTTTGTAACAAGCATTGGGTCCGGGTCAGAAGAGCCACTGGTGCTAGAGATAGTAGAAGGATGATCATCATGACGGACAATCACAGATTCCTTATACTCAATTTGTGAGTTAGAATTACTGCAACATGGACTATACTCACTTAATTTGACCGTTGGGTAGGTTGTGACAGTTTCCTCTGCTCTACTGCTTTCATCAGTTTTTGTGCGTTTTTTCGAATCAAGATTAAAAAAATCCGTTATTCTCTTAGACATATTGTAGCCAGTAAATAAACCACAACAAGAGTTGGTACTCCGTTCCGAAGCCGAACACCTATAAATAAAACAATAAACTTAGAAATGTATTAACTAAAAAAATTAATTTTTAATTTTTCAGTACAAGATTGTGTTCAGCCTTTAAATTGTTTTTTTTTTTTTTTTTTTTTAAAAAAAGAAGCAAATTGTCAATTCAAAAAGAATTTAAATAGAAAAAAATCAAATACAGTGAATCCTCTGTTAATGGACACCCCTTTATAATGGATACCCCTGTTTACGGACATTTTTCCCCAGGAACCGGCAAAAGTCTATACGAAATCAATGTAAAAGAACCCCTTCTAGACTAGACATGGAGACTTAAATATGATCCCATCGGCCCTAAAACCCTCTTTTAACGGACAAGTTAAATTTAACATTGTATTTAAAAATTGATATTTTTAAAATTCAAAATATACATGTGCATATACATTCTTTTACAAAAAACAACTTACTCTGAATTTCTAGTTCAATAAATCCCTAATAATATAAAGAGAAAATATATTATTTTTCTTGGAGAAGTAAAAAAGGTTGGTAGTTTTAATTTTTTAGGGTTTTGTAGATACTTCTCAAAACCCTTATGCCGAGGGTAATGTGTCCTTCCGTCCATCGCTCTTTGGTCCATAGGGCCCGAACCGTTTAAGCTAAAGTTAAAGTGCTGAAATTTGAAACACTGGTGCGACTTTTTGACCCAACCACAAGAAAAATATACAGAAGTTAAAAATTAAGTATGCACATACGCAAATCCCAAAAATGTGGTAAACTCAAAAAGGCATACTTTTTAAAATTTTTGAGTGGAGTATCAAATGAAAGCTTCTGAAGAGTAGGACACAAATATATATATAAGATTTTGTAATAAATTTATATATATAGATGGTTTAATAAATCAAAATATACCCCCCCCCCCCAACCACTATTATAACGGCTGGTCCAAAAATTTCGAAATAATTCATGTTAATACCTTATTGTGGGGTGATGCAAATTTCCTGACAAAATATAATTTATCTAGTCATTATTACCGATAAAAAGCATTGTGACCCCCCAGGGGAATGATCCCTGGACCCTTGAGATCGAAGAAAAAAAATCATTATGACATAACGGGTATGCTTAATTATCTACAAAACCTTAAAAAAGTACTTGGACGCAAGTCCTTCCCTGTGATTTTTAATTTATAAAATCATGTTTGTTTGTCTTTCTAAAATCATTAAACAATTCTCTGAAATATTGCATTATCTTAATCAATAAGATCGATAGAAAATTAATTATATTCCCTGAAGGGATTCTAATCCTAAAATAAGTATTTGTTGACCCATTTATCTCATTAGTCATTTGTCTCTATTCATAGTAAAAGGTGCTATAATGCAGTTATTAAATCCCCGTAGTTCAATAACTTTAAAAGAAAAGGGGGAAATTATCGTGATGCAAATAAGAATTGTTCAGTTTGTGCTTTGGGCGAGAAATTTAAAATCGGAAAGTCACAAGTATCGATAATTTTGAAACCAAAGATGAATATTTATAGATAGGTATGCCGAAAAAAATTCGAATAGCAAAAAATTTTCAAAAAAAGGATCTGGTGTAGTAATTTATAAAAATAAATAAATTAAAATAATCATTTTTTCAATGTATACCTATATTATGTTTAGATTGTCTATTAATAAAAAATTGGTTGGGCGTGAAGTCACACGTAAAAAGGGTTTCGTTGGTATTGTGAACATGAAATTTGTATAAGGGCCAATTTTATATGTCTTTTGACAAAATGGCGTGAAAAATTAAAAAGTTTTCACAAGTGTTATATATTTTTGTAATCTACTCTTCAATAACTTTCATTTGATAACTTACTCAAAATTTAAAAAAAAAAAAAAAATCCCGTAACAGGAATTATGCGCCACTTTTTATTCCCAGTTAATCCGATCAAGTTGCTACTCTTATTTTTTCTATGGCCCAGCAAACCGCACATTTTGCATATTTCTTTATATTTTTAGTAACAGCAGAAATATAGTTTTAGGGGGGAGCTGGAAAAACTGAAAAGTTTCATGTTTCTATATCTTTTGATTCAAAAGTTATTGGAACAGTACAGAGTGACAGAAAGGCACAGGAACGAAACTATAAAGGTTTCTTTTTTTGGTTTTACCAACGAAACCCTCAAAAATGATGTTATTGTTTAGTATTTCTATTTTTCTTAAGACAAACATTAACATTTTATGTGATTTAATTTGTCTAACTAACCTGTAATAACATTCATAAATATGTTTTTAGTATATAAAGTACATAATTGTTACACTGAAAAAAATGTATACTGATGACAACCCTTATAGCGTTGTCACAAGTAATAATTATGGTTATTTGTGAACCAAGAATTGTAGAGTCCCGATAAGAATATGGTTATACTTGTTAGACTTTTTGTTGTCACAAGTATTATAGAGTTGTTATAAGTTAATTTTTTTTTTCTTACTATAAGCATAAAATTTAAGTATCCTTACCTTTAACAACTGTTATGGTTGTTAGAAAGGCCTAATTGAACTTGTGACAAGGATAACTTTTCTTGTGCATATACAACTTATAGTTGTTATTCACTTCAAATATACTTTACTGGGGTTGACATTACACTAAATTAAGATTGCCGCTGGACTTGTTATTCTTCAACCAAGAATTATCTTTACTCTGCTTAAGCAAATTTGTTACTGAATGAAGTGTAACATAGAATTGAATTGAACCCTTATTATTGTCGATACTAGTATAGGGTGCTACTGTTATAAATCTTAAATTCTTCTTCCTAGCTTAAGTTATACTTGTAGGAACCATTTTATTGTTTCCTCATGCCACAGTTGTACTTCCCCAACCTATCTTCATGTTTCCAGGAAATCTAATGGAGTTGGAGGATTAAGGTAAGTTCCCTAGGAGAATACGGTAAATATTTGTATATTTATACTTGCCTTTATTACACTTAAAGTAGTATTTGCATACACTTCATTGCATACCTCTACAGCAGGTAATATCATAGGTTCACTATAGGAAACCTTGAGATTGCTTATTGAGCAATCTAATTTCACACAAGCCATCCCATGCATGTACACAAAAAAGAAGACAGTGTGAAATTAGAATCCTCAACATTTAGTAATTCCATTGGAGCAATATCAAAATTTACTACAGACCCAGAACATTTCCTCTTAAAGAAATGATCATGATAAAGATGCAAAGACCACTTGGCATGTGTAATAATGTTGGTACAAGTTAAAATTCTAATCTGTATTCTCTGAGAGAACTTTTTTTTTTTTAAAAAAAAAGTAAAGTGTAATTGAATTTAAAAAAAGCTTATATTATTTTATTTAATGATACAAAAAAAACAATTTAAGTAAATAAAACAAATCATACACCAAAAAAAAAAAAAATATTACAATGGTTAAAAATGTTTTATAGAGTAGGATAAAAAGATTGAGTAAAATTTATTTATTTATTAAAACAATTTAAAATTTTTACAATAAACAGGTAAAACAAATAAGTAATTTAGTAAAAAGTAATGAGTAAAAATATGAGTAATTTAGTTTAGAGTAAATAATAAGTAAAACAAAGTAAAAATACAATAAATTAAAATAGCAATGTTTTAAAAAAAATAAAAATGATAAAAAGAAAAGTTAACTACTTTTTTTTAAAAAAAAAAATAGTATATATTCATTTTTTATAAAAAAACAATTATGTACTCACTTACTTTTTTATATGTATGTACTTTTATATGTCACAAAGTGAAATTTAATAAGAAAATAATATATTTCTTTCAAAGCTATTATTTATAAACATATTTACAAACAACTCAAAGAAAAGCTATCATCAGTGAAGTGGGGGTTAAAATAGAAACACAATTAAATTTATTAAAAACTGTAAGGGACTTTCCATTTACCATTACTAGCTTTTATTACATGGAGACATATCACTAACTTCACAATGATTAATAATTAATAAAATTTACTTTTCATGAAAAGAAGGTGTAAAAGATAGGTAGTTTCGAGCCGGTACCTCGTTTTGAACTGAACTGAAGTTCCCACGTCTTTAAAGCGTGGATGTATTAGGGTTCCCCCTACTCCTCCTGAATTTTGTCGCTGTAGCAATCCTAATATTCTTGTCACTACACTAAATAACGTTTGTAGAACGAATACTGGTTCATTTTATTCTTATCACAAAAATAAATTATTCTGGAAACAGTAATAAAATTAAGGTTGGGTTCTCCCTTTTTATACTTGACATCAAGTATAACTTAACTTGTTTCAAGACTAACAATATGTTTGTTAATTCCACCAGTCAAAATGTCATGCCTATACAAATTAAACTATTTCTTCTTGTCAAATATATTTGTAAGGCTGTACCGAAAATCTCAACAACATGATGATATTTCAGGAACTAATTAAGATATTATATGGTACACCATAAATAACTACATAAAAACGAATAGCAACATAAAAATAAGAACATACTTACCTAATATATATTGGGTGTCCTAAGTATATATAAAGATGAAATTCACCACCAATTATATTGATCGCACAAGTAGACATTTTCACTTCCAAATTATAAACAATAGTAACGAAAGAATAGTAAGCACTTCATTTATATATGATCATGATCATATATGTATTATGTTATATCTGCCTCCAACTCCCAGCTGACGGCTTATAGCTAAGCTTTTTGTTGTTTTTATAATTTATTTTTTTATTATTTAGAAATCGTTACAATAAACAACCAATATTATTATTATTATTCTATTACTCATACTTTATTTCGATTACAGCATTTAGCCAAATACTGCTAACAAGTACAAGTGCCGGTCTGATTTTTATACTGACAACAACACGAACTAATATTTTATAAAACTATTACTTCTTGCCATAAGTTTAGCTTAGTTTTGTATCGAGTATAACTATCAAGTTGATTTTTATACTATTAACAACCATAGCTAATATTACTTCAAACAATTACCTATTAGGACAAGTCTAATTTTATTTTTGAAACAACTATAACTGCTTTCTAATACCAAGAATAGGCTTATTTTTTTAACAAGCATTATTTCTTGCTGCAAGAACAAATTCATTATCACAACTATTATAACGACTGCCGCAAGAATAGACGAAACAAGCATAGCTTAAACTTGTAAAAATAATACTATTTTTTTCAGTGTATCCCAAATTTCACATGTATTTTTTTAATGAACCTCTCCACAACGGACTTCCCTCTATAACGGACAAAAATGTCTGCACCGTCACTGTCTACTATAGAGGAGTTTCACTGTATTTAGTTAACGATTGTTGTTTTACTGTGACGATGCTGTTAGCATGGCAGAGGAAACTAGCGCGGTAAGTAGAAGACTGAAGTAAGTCAGTTTTCTACTTACCGTGGGAGCTAGCATCCCGTGCCCGAGTCGAACAGCCGAAGATAGTCGGAATCACCCGATCTCTGCATACTGGCCGTTCGGATTCAGCACAGGAGCGGCGACACTGTCTTAACTCACAACTCATGCTCATGCTCAGTTGTCATTTAGTCACTTGACGTGTCCTAGTGTCAATTTCCTTCTTATTTATTTTGTGATTATGTTAGAGAGTTTTGTTATATACCCCGCGATATTTTAATAATGACTTGCATTATTGGGAGCTTATTGAATACTCATTTTTACTGTCATTTTTCAGTTTAGAATAAAAACACCAATATCAATTGAATCAGACAATTAAAAGTTTAATTGAAATATTCTTGGATTTAAAGACATTTTAAATATAAGATGTGCCTTCTTATTTTATTCTTTCTTAAGCCTAGTTTGGACGGGTCGAGTATTTTAGTAGAGTAGTTTAGTAATTTAGTGCTCGACTCGTTTGGACACTTTGTTACTTACTAAATTTATATACTCGACACTGACTAAATTGGCTACTAATACTAAAATACTCGACCCGTGCAAACTAGGTTTTATTAAATTAAAAAATATTTATTTATCTTTATAAAAAATATACATTTTAATATATAAAAAATTAATTAAATTAATTTTTATATATTAAAATAATATTATGTATAAATATATGTTTATATATAATTTTTTTTTTGATCTAGCCGATGTCTCCCCTCAAATGGCCAAAGTCCAAAGGGGAGTAACAGTAGTATATTTGAATGTCATATTATTATTAAATTGTAAATAAAACAGTTTTTGAATTGAATTGAATTAAAAAAAAAAATCCCCAAATGGCGTTAAAACACGTTGTTTTAAGACTAATTTTTCCATTGCTGACCATTACTTCCCCAAATATTATTCCCATCGCACGCCATTGCGAACAACAAGAACAACCTTAAGAATAAAGGAAACTTACCTTATTTATTATTTGGTTTACTAATTATCCATAAATTCCGTCATTGCGCTGTGAACTGATGCAAATCACTCAATTAACTAAAACAAAACAAGTAAAGGCGGATGACTGGTGTCTTTGAGGTAAGGTGCTTGTCGCGTGTGTACTTCCACTAATCCACTAGACGTAGACGTATGGTAGGGCTCAATACCTATGAACTGAGAGTTCGGGTTTCTTCGATAATTTTCGTAAGTTGCTAGGGTGTGTGCCATCACTCGACGTCCCAAGTTCTAACCATTCTTATAACTACTATACAATTAAACTAACTTTTTATTAATTTTTATCATATTTAGTGATTTTTTTTTTGTACGTTAATTGCTCTCTCAGATCACATTTAATGTGGAATAAATGTTCAAACAAACCAATACATACGTTACTATTAAAATTAAAATTATCATATTTTCATTTAATCTGTTTAATGTGAAATATTAATAATATTTTCTCGGATGCTTTTTTCTAACTTAAAATATACGAATTATTATTGTTAATATAAGTATAATACATAGTGTAGAGACTTGGTAAGAAGTGATTCATTTGTATTTTTATTTTTAATTTTTTTACTTAACGTGTTTTTCGTTTAATAATAAAAACAAAATATTTTTACTGGGATCTGAAAACTAGTTTATACTTCTCTCCAATAGATTTCCGTGCTGGGATAGGAAAAATATATTACATACTTTTCCCATTTTTTTGCAATTATATATATTAAATTCATGATCTTTATATTATAAAAATATATTGGGCAAACCATTTCTAATGCTAAATTAAAAAAAATAATGCAAATTATAAAAAGATAAAACAGTCTAAATGAAGTTTGTGTGACGTAAGTTCTCAATAACATTTTACGGCTTTTTTTTTATTAGAAGTGCAAGCAATAATAAAAAAAAAAAAAAATGTTAACTGGCGGACAGACTTTTTTTTTAAAATGACCCATATTAGGATTAAGTATTTAAACAAGAAGTTATTCCTTGAAAAATGCGAGTGATTAAAAACGGGTAAAAAAAAATGTAACACAATTAAATTTAATTTACAATTAAATATATTATTTACACACTTAAATTTAAATCACATAATATTTAAGATAATCTCTTTATGTTGATTCATAATAATTAAAGAGGAATATAAAATAATATAATAAAAACAATGAAATTTACAAATTAATGTTCCACGAAATAAGCAATCTTTTATTTATTATTATCTTGTTTAACGTAATAAGTAAAGGGTAGAGGTAAAGTAGTGCGTGTTTGTTGCTGAGTAAGTATAAGTGGTGGAAGTGGAGTATACTCACTCACATACATACTCACACTTCCAATGTCTCGCCACCCCACCCCACATAGCAAACCGGCAAGCCCGCTATTAACACTAATCCCGCTCCGCTAATACTGTTGTCAGCTGACTCAGCCCGCTTCTGCTTGTCATTCCGTTCTTGAAAGTCACCTGTTTGCAGTCCTAGCCTGCTCCAGCAGGGCTTTGGACTCAGTAATTATGTGATAACGTCACTTTACTTTCACGGAAATCTATAAGTAGTAACAAAAAATAATTTTGACTGATTGTAAACTTTTGATTTACCGCATAAAAAACTGCCGGCACTACCTCTGGTCACTGGGCGACAAAACCTTAGGACTGGGCGACACTAGTGTCGCCCAGTTAACATGTTAAAATATGCTCTGTTACTCAGTAAGAAAAGATTATGTGTAACAGTGAGAGAGTCAGTGTATGAGTTGAGACAGAAGTTTAAATCTGACTTACTCAGTAAGAAAAGATTATGTGTAACAGTGAGAGAGTCAGTGTATGAGTTGAGACAGAAGTTTAAATCTGACTTACTCAGTAAGAAAAGATTATGTGTAACAGTGAGAGAGTCAGCGTATGAGTTGAGACAGAAGTTTAAATCTGACTTACTCAGTAAGGAAAGACGATGTGTAACAGTGAGAGAGTCAGTGTATGAGTTGAGACAGAAGTTTAAATCTGACTTACTCAGTAAGAAAAGATTATGTGTAACAGTGAGAGAGTCAGTGTATGAGTTGAGACAGAAGTTTAAATCTGACTTACTCAGTAAGAAAAGATTATGTGTAACAGTGAGAGAGTCAGTGTATGAGTTGAGACAGAAGTTTAAATCTGACTTACTCAGTAAGGAAAGATTATGTGTAACAGTGAGAGAGTCAGTGTATGAGTTGAGACAGAAGTTTAAATCTGACTTACTCAGTAAGGAAAGATTATGTGTAACAGTGAGAGAGTCAGTGTATGAGTTGAGACAGAAGTTTAAATCTGACTTACTCAGTAAGAAAAGATTATGTGTAACAGTGAGAGAGTCAGTGTATGAGTTGAGACAGAAGTTTAAATCTGACTTACTTCACTTACTCAGTAAGAAAAGATTATGTGTAACAGTGAGAGAGTCAGTGTATGAGTTGAGACAGAAGTTTAAATCTGACTTACTCAGTAAGAAAAGATTATGTGTAACAGTGAGAGAGTCAGTGTATGAGTTGAGACAGAAGTTTAAATCTGACTTACTCAGTAAGGAAAGATTATGTGTAACAGTGAGAGAGTCAGTGCATGAGTTGAGACAGAAGTTTAAATCTGACTTACTCAGTAAGGAAAGATTATGTGTAACAGTGAGAGAGTCAGTGTATGAGTTGAGACAGAAGTTTAAATCTGACTTACTCAGTAAGAAAAGATTATGTGTAACAGTGAGAGAGTCAGTGTATGAGTTGAGACAGAAGTTTAAATCTGACTTACTCAGTAAGAAAAGATTATGTGTAACAGTGAGAGAGTCAGTGTATGAGTTGAGACAGAAGTTTAAATCTGACTTACTCAGTAAGAAAAGATTATGTGTAACAGTGAGAGAGTCAGCGTATGAGTTGAGACAGAAGTTTAAATCTGACTTACTCAGTAAGGAAAGACGATGTGTAACAGTGAGAGAGTCAGTGTATGAGTTGAGACAGAAGTTTAAATCTGACTTACTCAGTAAGAAAAGATTATGTGTAACAGTGAGAGAGTCAGTGTATGAGTTGAGACAGAAGTTTAAATCTGACTTACTCAGTAAGAAAAGATTATGTGTAACAGTGAGAGAGTCAGTGTATGAGTTGAGACAGAAGTTTAAATCTGACTTACTCAGTAAGGAAAGATTATGTGTAACAGTGAGAGAGTCAGTGCATGAGTTGAGACAGAAGTTTAAATCTGACTTACTCAGTAAGGAAAGATTATGTGTAACAGTGAGAGAGTCAGTGTATGAGTTGAGACAGAAGTTTAAATCTGACTTACTCAGTAAGAAAAGATTATGTGTAACAGTGAGAGAGTCAGTGTATGAGTTGAGACAGAAGTTTAAATCTGACTTACTCAGTAAGGAAAGATGAAGAGTGAAATAGAAGGAGTCAGCATTGTATGTGCAATAAGCAAGGTGCATATATATTATCTATTAGCATCTTAGGTATGCACTTATTTGGTTATTTTAGGGGTAATGGCCGCCATTTTGGAAATGCGATGTATTTGTGATCTGTATTTCAATACTTTTATAATGAAACCCCACTTTAAATTACAAAAAATAAAAATAAAATTTGGTCACAATAGTTACGGCAATCTAAAATTTGACTTTTTTTTATATTAATTCCCGGAAATATCATTGGACCACAAAGATATTATGTGTGTATATTTATGTTTTACTTTAAATAAAATTATAATTATCATTAAATTATAATTTGATATAAAGTAAAATTTAATCCTTCCGTAGTATGAATACTACCTAAAACTTAAAAATTTGATATATTTATGTATTTTTAGGAGAGGGGGAGGGGGCATTTTGTTGCGTTTTGTTTTGTAATTTTGGGGGTAAAACAGTCTCCATTTTGGAAACGCGATATATATTTGTAATCCCCATTTTAATACTTTTATATTATGATACCCCACTCAAAAATTACAAAAAATTTCAAATATTGCGATCAGTTCGCAATTGCTCGCTGATCGAAGAAATTTTGAATGTTTAAGATTACAATATTTTTCCTGTTTTGGGCAAAAACAAATTTAACTTCTATACCAAATTTCAAATCTCTAGCTGCAGTAGAGTGGGAGGTATACTCCAAGATGAGACGGACAGAAGGACGAACTACCAAAAGCATAAGGGTTTCTAGGTTGACCTCGAATCCCTAAAAACAAGATATTTAGACCATAATGAAATAATGAAGAGGGTTGTTAGACGTTTAGAGGATCATGTGGAATTTTGGGGGTTAGCGGTTTAAGGTGGCAGAGAATTGTTGAAAGGAATTTGGAATATAACACCATCCTTAAATTCCTCGAATAATTCTTAGTCCGAAGTCCATTTACGCTTTACCTATCTCTTTTAAAGCCTAGGAATTGAGAATTTCCATTCTTTACTTTCAAATATACGCAGTAAGGAATATCACTCAATCTGTAATTAGCGATCACTAAAATTTAAGTCCGTTCAAAGAAGTATTTCCTATTATTTCAGGAACTTACTTACTTTAGGAATTATTGCATTGATAAAGGTCATCTTAATGTATTAAAAGATAAAAAGAAACTTGCGTCGTCATCGGAAATACATAATTTTTTAAAGTTTCAGCTTCCTAGATAGTCGGAAATTGGGTTTGAAATTGATAAAATCATAGAGTAGAAAATAAATCTGTCTAACATAACTCGTATTAGATGTTTCGGGAGTTTCATGGTTACATTTTATTGTTATTGAACATTTCATTAAAATTTAATTGTTTTTTATTCATTTATTTATATTTATTTTACAATAAAAATAATTTCTCCCGTAGGAGAATCAACCCCGAGAACCCGACCTCTCCTCATATGATTATCGAGATTTTTCTCAAAAGCCATAGTCCAGGAGATAGCGTGCAAAAAAGTGTCTGACTTACATCAAGCTAGAATTTTGTATACTAGTTAATCTTTTAGTGCCTTTTACGAATATGTGGTCGGCTAAGTTCGTCCGTGGGACATAGCTTGACAATAGGCATTTGAAAAAAAAAACTGGTGGACAGCGGTCATGTCCCACCAATTATGGTAAATAGTACATTACGCGTCGATTGCGGAAAGTAGCATTTTGCATGCGAGTGTGGAGTTTGCACCCGAGCGACAGCGAGGGTAGTAAAACCACACGAGCAATGCAAAATGCCGTTTTCGCACGAGTTGCGTACCGTACTTTATCTACGATTGTTAGATTTAAATAATAAATACTTTAAAAAAATAAACTTGCTATATGTAAGTTCGTATCTCTTCTCTTGATAAAGATGGCATTAATCTTGAGTTGTATTTTTTGCCGAATTAATTATTTCTGGAGGAGTATTATTCTCTACATATTCGTCAAACCCACTTGATTTATTCATTGTTTTTCACTAAAAACTCGATATAAACAGTTACTTTAATAAAAGAATAGCAAATTAGTTTTGTTAAATGTAAACAAACTCGCTAATCGTGCTGAAGAATTCCTCTTCTTTACCGCGCTAGCGTGGTATGAGACGCGCATGCGCAATGAATACAAATACGTAAATAATCACTTTCTACGCATCTAAACAGAGATATACTGTTTATATTTCGTATCAATCGTAGATAAACAATATTTCATGATCCCGAGTACAAAGTTAGTTAGTTGACCGAAAATCAAGTTGATGTTAGTTTGTTTCTTGATAGGTTAGTTATTCAAATATTACTCCAAATCAAAGTGGTCACATAACAAGGAACAAATTAAGATCAACTTGATTTTCCGTTTACTAATTTTGTACTCATCAGGATCATGAAAATCACATTGTCCACCATAATTGGTGGGACATGGCAGCTCTTCACCATTTTGTTTCTTTCAAATGCCTATTGCTAAGCTATGTCCCGCAGATGAACTTACCCCACCACATATTCTTAAAAGGCACTAAAAAATTAACTTGTATACTAAATTCTAGCTTGATGTTAGTCAGACACTTTTTTGCACGGCATCTTCTTGGACTACAAGATTTTTTCAAGGCAAATGACACACGGTTAAATTTATATTTGCGAATGGTCTATAAAATTAGAAATTGTAAATCAAAATCGTTGGAACCATTTCGAGATATAATTTGTTTTCAGGATTTTTTAGAGAGCAGCACCCCAATTTAGATCTTAATTTAATTTCTTAATATCTCCTTTGGTTATGATTTGTTCTGAACATTATAATGCCAAATTTTATCTAAATATGTTTAGCAGTTTAAGTAGCAGTATCTTTACGTGTCTGCAAAAGCAAGAGTATTTTTTCTTTAAATCGCCTCTTTGTACTTCGGGGAACTTAAAACATGTAAATGCTTAAATATCACAAAATTCGTTACAATTCTTCTCTTCATATTTACTACGTACGAACCGAACAGAGGAAACGAGCCAAGCATTGGTCTCTGCGCATGCCCAATCTGAGATGCGCAGGCGCACTTTAGACTGGGCATGAACAGAGGAAACGAGCCAAGCATTGGTCTCTGCGCATGCCCAATATGAGATGCGCAGGCGCACTTTAGACTAGGCATGGACAGAGGAAACGAGCCAAGCATTGGTCTCTGCGCATGCCCAATCTGAGATGCGCAGGCGAACTTTAGACTGGGCATGCGCAGAGACCAATGCTCGGCTCGTTTTCTCTGTTAGGTTCGGTAGTCTGGACAAGGCTTAAAGATTAAGAACACTTATTTATTTGTCGATATCTTGAGATAAGAGCAACAAAGATTAGATAAGATAACAAAACAAAGTTAAGAAAATCTCAAAGGAAAATACAGAGTAAGATCATTGGTCTTTAATACTCGAACATCTAATATAATTACTCTCTTTTAAGATTTAATTAAACTTTACTTTTAACAAGTTAAATTCCATCCCAACTTACACTTAAACAATTTTAGTTTTCTATTAGAAAAGTAACCTGACCAAAACAATAAAAGAAATAAGCTAACCTTATCTAATATTAGAGTGGATGAAACCTTCTCTTGCGGAATAATGTTGAAAGAGCTAAGAACTACTTAACTGGTAATTCACTAAAAAGCCTTTTTAGACATAAGACTTACAAATCCAATTAATTATCAGACGATACACTGTACTTTACAGATTATAGTAACGAAGAAAAAGGGCGCCAACAGAATAAATAAAGAAAAAAAAGATAATACTGAAGAAGATAAAAACTTGTATACTTAAGTGTAATTTACAAAGATACAAAGAAGATATTATTAAGCCGGGTACCGGGTAATCAAGATCCTGAGGACTGTACGTTTAGACATTCCGTCTAAAGGCCAGTTGCCTGAACAGATGCAACTGTACAGGCCAAAGAATAACTGCTTTTATTTGACCAACAAAATCTGTCAGATATACAAATCTTACTAAACTTTCTCTTCATCATCTTTCTCGTTTAAATTTAATCATAATTGAACATTTTATTATTTAATACAATTTACCACAAAAACTCCTTTCCAGCGGGAAATCGAACCCGACTTCTCACCCTTTGCGTTTATAAGTAGCTTTAACTGTATAAGTGACATTATAAAGGGGCTGCTAAAGAACCTAACGAAGCAGGATTTTCGGGAATGATGGATATTCTGAACATTCAGATTCTAGCCCCAAAATCAATAGGCGGCTCTGCCCTAGATTAAAATTATAGTCCAATTCAGTTAGCTGTTGGCTCCAATAGGACTGGTTGTTTAAGGTGATCTTGACTATTGGACAACCTCTAGCTAAGTAAAATAAAAATTGGACGCCACCCAATAGGGTAGGTCGAAAAAAACTTTTTTTGGAAATCTAAAAACATTTAGTGATAAAAACTTGTTACTATGCTAGAAACGAAAGATCCCAAAATTTGGGCTCATTTGAACAAGTGCTAGGTCGCGCCCCGTCGCTTTGAAGTTTGATGTATGTGAAGTTCTTATAAAATAGCGATGTTGTGGTGTTTCGTATTATTTTTTTGTGTTAAAATATATTCCGAGTGTAGTTTTACTGTTAAATATATTTTATAGACATTTAGTGCTTGTGGTAACTACATAGTTTAAATAATTAAGTTGCTTAGTTTGGCCAGTAAGTGATGACATATATAACTTTTTCGAAAAAATTAGAAAAAAATAATTTCCGCAGAAGTTAAATTCCAAGTTTAGGTAAAAGAAACTTAATATTTTTTCCATTTTTAGTTTATTTCGTAATCTGCATATGTATAGCTTATAAAAAAATTATAAAATTTAATTGAAATTGTGATATTAGTATTTTTTATGAAATTACATACATAGTCATAAAGTGGAAGAAAGCAGTACGTAATAGACTGCCTTAATGCTAAACCCCTACCAGTTTACCTATTATTTTTATTTTAAAGAAAAACTTGTAACATGTTTTCACTAATAATTTTAAAGAGTGTATTTTATACCTCTCCCGTCACCCTTAACGAGAATTGGGGGGGGGGGGGGGGGGGGGGGGTTGGAGCCATACTGAGTAAGGTGCCCAAATCTGATCTTGGGTAATTTTTTGTGAAGAAGTTAAAAACAGCAAAACCTTTTCTATATTATTTCCCTTACCTCTGCATAATATTTTATGTGTAATATTATGTGCAGGTAGAAAGAAAAACCGCTTAAATGAGAACTGCTAATGAATTCCCAAACTAAATTATGGTACCTAGAACCATACTATTGTCCCTTGCTCTGTCTACTATCTTTTACCTATTTTTCTACCGTTTAGCCTTTAGGAATTCTAAAGTAGTGAGCTCCACGTTTATGTAACTATGTATGTTCAGAATTGATAAAATAATATTAATGTTAGATAAGAGCTGCCATAACTTGCAGCTCAATCGCTTATTATATTATTTTTTCTAATAAAAAAAGACAATTTGGAAGCCTTAGTGAATATGCTCCCCCCTTATTCTCAATAAGGTGGGAGGGGTATAAAATACACTCTTTTAAATTATTAGTTGAAAATATGTTATTTTATTTTTTATTGACAAAATACGTTTTTTTATAATTATGGTCTTTTTTATGTATTTATATGGTTGTAGTCCGGTTCAGTAGCAAAAGAATACTTTATCAGAGTGTGTTTTGAGAATATCAGACCCTTAGAATGGTTCAAAGTAGCATTTTAAAAAAACACTGTTTATACTATACACCAGGGGCGGCCAACCTTTTTCGATCGTGGGCCACAATCGTAGTTCCACAAACTCGGAGGGCCAATTCCCCCCCCCCCCCCCCCCCCCCAGTCACCCACACATTCATCTGCAATTCACACAACATTGAAAAACTTATATCTTCTATGCATATTATTAAATATAATAGGAATAGAATAGGTAATTCAAGAACCAATTTATATTATAAAATTCACACAATCAGAAAACATTATGTGAATTAACCTAATATTCAAAGAATTTATTACGAACGAGAGAAAAAAGAGAGTAGCAAAAACGCGAAGGAACCAAAGAAAGAATTGACATGCCTCCACCCCCATTCTAAATTAAAGTGAAAAAAATAAGGGATAAGAACTGTTGGAAATGACAGACATTGACAGACATGTATATGTATATTTTTAATTTATATAATTTGATTGACCAGTGTTTTATAAGTCAGTTTGTAATAAAGACTCGAAGAGAAAAAATGTGTATTAATTATTAAGTGCATTTTGCACAAAGTGGCGACCGTGATTAAAAGAATTTAAAGAGAAGAAAGTAGCGACAGTGATTTGAAGAATTAAAGCGAAGATTAAAATTTAGAAATAAGAAGACAGGTTTAACACAAGAAAGGTATGGAAGAATCAAGGTACTATAAAGAGCGGAACATTATAAGAAAACATATTGACGAAATTTACTTCAAGCTAAAAAAGGGAGAAGAAGTTGAAATTCTAAATCAAACTATTCAAGGCAAACAAGAAAGGTTAATTAAATTAGATGAAACTATTCAATTTTTGATGTCAGAAAAAGAAGATATTACGGATGAAAATTGGAATGAAGAATTTGAAGCAGCAGAAAATTATAAAGATAAGTGTGCGTATATAATTGTGGATCATGTCAAAATTAAAGAAAACAAGTATTCAAGTAAAGATGATGAAGATACTGATAAAAAGAAATATAAACTGCCTAAGTTGGAGTATACCAAGTTTGACGGACAGGCAAAAAATTGGTTACCTTTCTGGGGTCAGTTTAGGAAGATAGCGGAAGACAAGAAGATGGACGAAGAAGACAAGTTCCAGTATCTACTACAAGTGACAACTGGAAAGGCGAGAACATTAGTTGAGAGCTTCCCACCATCAGGAAACAATTTTTCAAAAGTCATAAGTATATTAAAGGATAGATTTGCGAGAAATGAGGTACTTGTGGAACATTATGTTCGAGAACTGTTGAACATAATGTTGAAACAAGTTACAAATAAAAATAAAATGGGGTTAACGGAATTATATGATTCCATTTCTAAACAAATTAACGCCCTTGAAACTTTGAATATGACCAAAGACAGTTACGCGGCTATGCTCCTCCCGATGATCGAATCGGCTTTACCAACTCATATATTAATTGAGTGGGAAAGATCAAAAGTTAAAATCAATAATCACAGCAAAGAAAATCAAAGTTTTAGTTTAAATAATTTAATGGATTTTCTTAGGGGGGAAGTTGAGAGTGAAGAAAGAGTAAAATTTGCCCAACAAAGTTTAGATAATTTAGGTATTAGAAATCGGGAGGTGGATAGTAAATTAGAGGAAAATTTGCCAACAGCGGCTAATTTAATTAATCAAAATTTTAGTAATAAACCTGTTGTGGATAATTGTATTTTTTGCGGGAAACATCATTTAAGTCAGGAGTGTTTTAAAGGGAATTATATGTCACTTAAAGATAAGAAAGAATTAATAATTAAAAATAAACGTTGTTTTAGTTGTTTCAAGAAATCACACACTTCTAGAGACTGTAAGTTTCCTCCAAGGTGTTTTCTATGTAGGAAAACTCATTATGTTATAATGTGTCCGGAACTACCATGTCACAAGCCAATACAAAGAGATGGAAGAAATGGACAGTTCAAGAAGGGAGAACAATCAAAGAAGGACTCAGGAGAGAAGGTAGTTCAAGTAAATAGTAACCTGAATGAGGTATCAGAGGTATACATGCAAACTTTGATACTAAATATAAGTAATCCTGGAGATAGAAGTAAAACCAAGAAGGTTAGGGTTTTATTAGATTCAGGATCACAAAAATCATATATACTTACAAAATTGGTGGGAGAGTTAAATTTACCAGAGGTAGGACAATGCACAATGGTCCATTATTTATTTGGAGGAGTGGAAAAGAAAAAAAAACATTGTCAACATCATGTTAATTTAGAAGGTTTAAATAATGAATATAATTTTGAGACTATGGTTTATACTGAAGATAAAATTTGTAATACGGTTCCCCGAGTGGAAGCTTTAAGTTTATTAAAAAAGTTAAGGGAAAATAATATTATATTGAGCGACAATAAAGAAGAAAAGGTGAGTGAAATAGGTTTACTCTTATGGGCAGATGTGATAGGACAGTTATTAACAGGAAAGATGGTAAAGGTAGGAAATATTACATGTATTGATACTTGGTTTGGATGGACAGCAATGGGCAGTAATAATGTATTGAATTTAAGCAGCGCGGTAAGCTTACAAAATGTATTTCTTAATACTAATCTTTGGGAATTAGAAGCAATTGGAATAAGTGGTGCGGGGAGAGTAATAAGTAAAAAAGAACGAGAAACTGAGATGTTAGGGAAATGTAATAATAGTTTAGGAATAAATGAAAGGTTGAGAGATAAAGTTAGGTTGCCATTGGTGAGTGAATCAATACAGTTAGGAGATAATAGGAAAGTAGCAGAAAGACGATTGATAAGTGTGACAAGTAAATTAGCAAAATTAGAAATACTTGAGGATTATGATAAAGAATGTAGATTTTGGTTAAACAGTGGGATGATAGAGATGGCGGATATAGAAAGGGAGAATAAGGGATTACACTATCTACGACATACACCAGTTATTAAAGAGAGTTGTTTGACCACAAAGAATAGACGGGTTTTTGACGCGTCGTGGAAGGATGAAAACAGATATTGTTTATATGGGGGTTTAGGAAAGGGACAAAATGTATTGGAACTAACACCGGATTTAATAGCAAAATTTAGGTTAGGAAAAATAGGTGTTACATCAGACAATGCAAAAGCATCTTTACAAATTAGTATATTTCCAGAAGATAGATATTTGCTCAGGTTTCAATGGTGGAAATACAGGAAAAAAGAATTACAAATTTTAGGTTTGAAAATATTGACTAATATTAATTATTGTTATATTTTGCTTTTATTATTATAACTTTTTGTTATTTTTGGTATCTGATACTACATAGATAAAAATTATTATATAACTGATAACTTTGATTCTCTTTGCTGCGGGCACGGGCGGGGAGGATGTTGGAAATGACAGACATTGACAGACATGTATATGTATATTTTTAATTTATATAATTTGATTGACCAGTGTTTTATAAGTCAGTTTGTAATAAAGACTCGAAGAGAAAAAATGTGTATTAATTATTAAGTGCATTTTGCACAAGAACTATATCGGGAATAAGAGCTTAAGCTTTCATTGGAGTAACTTAAGAAGAATAGTGGGTGGAAAAATGGACTAGAAGGGAATCTGGAGGATCAGGTATCCAGGGGAAACAATAAATTTCTTTTTAAGTAAGTAAAAGGAAAAGAGAGTAAGGTATTACAAAACAGGATGAAAAAAACACAACTGAAATAAAAGAGTAAATAAAATAAACAATAAAAATAAACGATAAACCTAATCTCTCTTTATTGTGCAAGTTAAGAATTTTCTTAAGTGTTAAGAATCTCCACTTGCATTGCCTTTTCATAAGAAAGAAGGCAATCTTCTCCTGTGAAATAATAAATTAATATACGTCACTGCAACGTTCCAGAGATTCCTGGGAGATCAAGTAACAACAGAAAATTAAATACTATATTGTCTCTTATATTAAAGTTAAACTGATAGTGCACCTTAAGGGCTCTAGAACAAATAACTTCAAAAAGCAGTTTTCTGCACGGTTAAATAATAATTATAATTCCCTACTGCTGCAGTATTATTTGTTTAAATATAGGTTATTGCTAATAATAAAGTTTATAAATAAAAATAGTTGCTAGAAAATATACTGATAGAGAACAAAGAAGGTAGGCTTTGTGAAGGAGCATGGAAGAGGAGAGGGGGAAGGGGTCTAAGCCGTCTAATCAAGAAGAAGATGACTAGTTAAAATACTTCGATCTTTATACTTGAGACAAATAGAGAGAGGTTGAACTTTAACCGTAGCTACCGACTTTGACGATGGCTATTCTAAAGAATCGATTAAACTAAGCGATTTTTAAATGCAATAACTAACCATCCTGCATTTACAATCCATTCTACATTAAATATCAATTCCTGAACTAGAAATGTACCTTGTACATTGGCTGCTCACTCCCTCAGCAGCCATTTTTGTCATTTGCAGTCAGATTAACGCCTATCCACATTAATCTATCCATTTAATGGTAGGTGAACAGTACACTGAGCGTGAGATGGTTGCCGGAGTCGGGAATTGTTTCCAAAGCATACATTTACTGATTTATTTTTTATGAAATCACAACAAGGTACTGAAGCTCGTGAACTAGCATTCAATAAATTGTAGGAGCAAGATTTTTGGAACGAAGTTCCTTATGGCACGTTCTGGAGCCCGGGAGTGAATCCGAAAAAAAACGACCAAAATCACCGTCGGAAAACGTTATCCGCACAAGCGTTCACGCGCAACGCTCGCGTAAACGTAAGCTTCAAAAGACGGGAAAAAGTGTTATTAAGGAAGCCTGTTACTTGACTTGTTTTGATTATTTTTGTTATATATATGTCAAAAATGTCACTTTATTTAATAAATAAATAAAATATAATCATGTAAAATTTCACCCTGATACAAGCAGAAGCTGTAGAGTAGGGAAGAGATATATTTCATTATATTTTAAATTAATTGGCCGGGTAGGTAGAAAACAGTCCTATTTCAATCCAAACTTCTTTAACAAACATTCTCTTTCACGATAAACTCATCATGATCAACTTTTTTCTTATATTCAATATATATTTATAGCAAGACGCTTGCTTTAATTATACAAATAATGATTTTCTTTTAATTTTGCCTTAACTCTGCTAGGTACAAGCAGTTCGTTACTTTTAATGTTGTCTCTTTTTTTAACTCCGCCATGTATAAGTAGTTAGCAATGTATACGTACTTAGCAGTGTGATTTTATAATTTATATTTAATGAAAAATGTAAGGAGCTTCGTTCCTAGCGGGTGTCCCGTGACACCACACGTTTTTTTTTCTTTTAATTTTCTCCATTGGATTGACAACGAAACTTAGCTGTCACAACAAAAATTATATTTTAACTTGCAAAAATTTCGTCAATTTTTACTTAAGCCTCTTCCAGACTGCCGAACCGAACAGAGGAAACGAGCCGAACATTTGTCTCTGCGCATGCCCCGAATGAGATGCGCAGGCGCACTTTAGAATGGGCATGCGCAGACACCAATGCTCGGCTCGTTTCCTCTGTTCGGTTCGGCAGTCTGGACGAGGCTTTAAGTTATCGTCACACGCGTTAACGTCACTGACAGACGCACAGAATCGATTCTTAATATAACCCACCTAATACATTTTAGCTTTTGTATGACGTCAATCTAGCCTTCCTTTCTTAAGTGTTTTAACTCAAATCATTTCTACTATAATCTTGTCTACAGTAAAACCCAGAGAAGTTGGTGTTGAAGAGAGAGTGTTGCTTCGAAAATTTCCCTCCTAAAACCTAACTCACTACTCTAAAGAAACAAACTAACAATGTTACCAACACACATAATTCCACTAGACAGAGGTAACCTCTTACACTGGAAATAACCTTCCTTTACAAGGTTATAACCTCGAGTATGAAGAGGGGAAGATTTTAATGCAGTTTAGCCCCTCGAGGAAAGCAAAACTTTTTGCCTTTTGTTTGGTTATAGCCTGTGTTTCCCACTGAATGGAAACATTAATTAATGGAATTTCCCTTCGTATACACGTCTGAGAGGAGAAAATCCCTTTTACACTTCAGCTCAAGAAGACGAAACTCTTATAAAATATCTATATGTAGACTTCTAAATCTTATTCTGTTATATTTACACATTCTCCTAAAAAAACTTATTTATAATAATAAACTTAATAATCTCTGATATAAAATATTTTGTGCTCTCTCCAAAAAGAAAATTTAATAAAAAATATATCTTTTTATAAATAAAATCCGAGATCGTATTAAAGATTAGTTTAATATTAATGGATTTACCAAACTCAATCTTAAAAGCTTTTTTTTAAAAAAAATAAAATATCTAATACACAAGAATATTCACTCAGGAAACATGAGTAGCACCATAAACCATTCAAATATAATAATTAACAAAGCAGTTGTTGAAGTGAGCATCTTACATTAAACAGAATAGAATATGCCACCTTTTTGTCTGTCTGTCTGTTCAAACTCTTACATCTTACATTAAACAGAATAGAATATGCCACCTTTTTGTCTGTCTGTCTGTTCAAACTCTTACATCTTACATTAAACAGAATAGAATATGCCACCTTTTTGTCTGTCTGTCTGTTCAAACTCTTACATCTTACATTAAACAGAATAGTATGCCACCTTTTTGTCTGTCTGTCTGTTTAAACTCTTACATTAAACAGAATAGAATATGCCACCTTTTTGTCTGTCTGTTTAAACTCTTACATCTTACATTAAACAGAATAGAATATGCCACCTTTTTGTCTGTCTGTCTGTTCAAACTCTTACATCTTACATTAAACAGAATAGAATATGCCACCTTTTTGTCTGTCTGTCTGTTTAAACTCTTACATTAAACAGAATAGAATATGCCACCTTTTTGTCTGTCTGTTTAAACTCTTACATCTTACATTAAACAGAATAGAATATGCCACCATTTTGTCTGTCTGGCTGTTTGATTGTCAGTTAGTTGACCTTTGAGACGAAACCTGAGTGAGTTGACAAAGTAAGTTAGAATTTGGTATACTTGTCTCTTTTATCAATTTTCAGGCTAAGTTTATTAGAAAGCGTTATCGGCCCAAGCTTTTGCGCAAACGCTCGCACAAATGTGAGCTGTTCAAATTTGTAATTTTGATCTTAATCTATCAATTGATATTTTTTTATCTACGATTAATACGAAATATAAACATTTTATCTCTGTTTAGATGAGTAGAAAGTGATTCTTTACGTAGTTGTAGGTATTCATTGCGCATGCGCGGTTTTTAATTCCTCTTTTTTCCGCCCAAGTGTGGTAAAAAAGAAGAATTCTTCACCTTAACGTATGATTAGCGAGTTTGTTTAATTGAAGTAACTGTTTATATCGAGATTTTAGTGAAAAACAATGATTGATTTAAGTGATAATGACGAAAATGAGGAGAATAATACTCCTCCCGAAATAATTAATTCGGCACAAAATACAACTAATGAATTAATGTCATTTTTATCAAAAGATAAATACGAACTTACATACAGGAAGTTTATTAAATATTCATTCTGTATTTATTATTAAAATCCAACTATCTTAGATAAAGTACGGTACGCAACTCGTGCGAAAACTGCATTTTGCTTTGCTCGTAGGGTTTTACTACCCTTGCTATCGCTCGGGTGCAAACTCCACACTAGCATGCAAAATGCTACTTTCAGCACTAGACGCGTAATTTACTATATTTCCAACAAATGTTATTATTGAAAAAACAGCAACACCGTTATGACGCGATAAAGATTGCTATATCCTTAATTCTGGTTTAAACGTTTTAAAATGAGAAAGTAACGTTATTAACAATATCTTACGTTCTAGAAAAAATGAATCGTCTAAAGAACTACTGAAACAGAAATTAAAAATTTAATTTTGATACAAGCAGGAGTCTTTGTATAGCTGCGATAGATATTTTATAATATTTGAAAAGGAGCTGCTGGATGAGTGAGGTAGTTATAGAATGCAGGATGAAAAGCTATGCACCCCCAATCCACTACCTTACTTAGTCCGCTACTTCTCTTATATATTTCACACGCATCATCTTCAACTTTTGTTTACATATATATTTTATTTTTATTTCAGTTCGCGATGATAGAGCCATGCGATCCCTTGTAATATCATAGAGAGTTAATTAATTATTTTTTTATTTGGGATGATTGGTATTATGTTATGTCTTCCGATGACTACATCTCGAAGTGTGAAAACAAACTATACTGGATACTGGAAGCATTATTTTGACGATGATTCATGTTATTATAAAGAATACAGAAGCATTAAAACATTAGAATAAAAATTTGATTGCAACTCTTTGATTGCATCCTGAATGGTTTTCTTCTTTTGAAACTTCCAACCAGCTTTTAAATGTCAGGGATGATTCCCATGTGCCTACTTCCAATTCCTTATACCATGTATGTGATGATGTGATGAGGAATAGACAGGTTGATGATAGAGCTGATGTGACTTTATAAATACATTCTGCTTTAATTTTGAAAGGTTGTCCTTATCTTCAACACGAGTTCTTTAGTTGGAGAAGATTTTTAAGTGCCCATTTCATCTTCAGCTATTATCACTTCCTCATACCAAGAGTAGGTATGATAAGAAAATAATGATGAGCTGTCCTTCTCCTGAAGCTTTCAACCGGCTTGGGACTTTTAAATGCCCATTTCATATTTAGCATTTTATTACTTTCTCATATCAAGCATGTGATGAGTAAAAGATGGTAAATCAAAGAATTCTCCTTCTTCTGGAGCTTCTAAACTGTTGTTGAATTGGTGAGAATTTACAAATTCCGACTTGAACTTTAGAATGACCCTACTTCCTCATACCAACGGTATGATGAGGAAAGACAGTGTGATGGAAATCTTAACTTATCACATCTGCTAAATTCTAAAACAGTAATCAGCTCTGAGCCCATATTGAATCTCCACCACCGTGTGTTTCAGGAATGCGATGAGGCGAGACCGGTGTGGTGTTTGTACCTGGTGGTTGCCATGGAGAAGAAGATCTTCCTCTTCCTCAGGAATAAGGAACTTACCTTCTCCTTCACACCCAACAAGACCGACTCGGATAAGCTCTATCGTAAGTCTAAATGATCAACTAAATTACGATTATGTCTTTGGGGTAGCGGTTAAAGTGACTGCTTACCATGATAAAGGCATCAAGTTATAGGTAAAGACTTTTGCTACCAATAGTACAATGGGCACAACCATTAAACCATCTCTCCTTATAAATAACTGATTTGGGCAAGCTCCTTTTAACAAAGTAATGCACATAACAAGCTGACTAAAAGAACCAATAATAACTCGAAAGAACCAATAATAACTCATCCTTTTAACCAAATCATCTGTCAAAATTATAATGGATACTACTTTGGGGGCGACTTAACTCATCTTCTCCCTAAAACACTATCTTCTTTTTTTTTTTTTGCTAAGACTGGATTATTTCCACGACTATAATCCGCAATTATCAACGTCAGAAAGAATTGTGCCAAGAAGAACTTGATGTCAGCATTTTTAGCTGTTCAGTCTGTATATCTGATTAGATCCAGCTATTCACAATGATAAATGTAGGTCTTCCTGAGGAGACCGCATCAGAGATTTAGTAAATCCCGACGATTCGAACTCATCAAAGGCATCATTCTCATGGGAGTCAATCAAGACGATAGTCAGTTGCAAATGATTATCATCATGAGCTTTGGGTTTGGTTCGAAACTTTGGGGTTGACAAAGTATCTGTTTTGGTCTGCTGCGGAAGATCTAGATTTATTAAGATTCACGGAAAGCAACACTATAGAAATATACACAATAATTCCGAGTTCTAACGGATTACATTATCTCTGGAGCTGGTGATGATATCTTAAGGTTAAAAGCAAGTTTCGTTTTTAATAAATCTATTTTAAAGACAAATTCTTTCTTATCAATCTAGAGTGACTTGATTGCTTAAATTTTAATAAGTTAACTTTTCAACCACCACGTATTTTATTATCAACCCACGTAGGACAATGTACCATCTCTTTTTTTAGCTACGGTTTTCCCCCAAAGTTTATTTCCTAAAAACAGAGGTAAGTAGGGAAAAGATCTTCAAGGAATAAAAAAAAGGTAGATAGGAGCAGTTTGGGGGTTGTTGAAACTTAGCAGCAGAGGTTAAGTATCGTCAAGTAGGTAAAGTCCCAACTTGATCCTCTCCTTAACCCTGAGGGAGTTAAGTAGAACGAGAATAAGCAACTTAAAAAGAGTAGAAGAGAAAGAATAAAAACAAGTATTGTGTGCTAATATGGGCTTAAGTTTTCAAATTCTAGTCTTGTTCTTACTTTAGATGAGAAAATTGTTGGGCTCTAGAACCAGTTTTCAAACTTTTCACTTGCTTAATGTTATATAGATTTTTAACCATTTCTCCCCCCCCCCCCCAAACAAACTTTGCTATATAACAATATTTCTAATATTAGGGCAAAGTTTTAAAATAGAGTTCTTGGAAAAGATGATAATTGGTAGTTGACTATAAGAAGTGTCTGGTTATGTTAAGTCGAATGAAAGTTTAAATTAGGATTGTTACATTCATAAGTGGTTAATATACAAGTATTAATCCAATCCGTCGGATACATTCGTATTTATTTTCTAATCTACATAGTA
Source organism: Gerris lacustris (assembly GCA_951217055.1). Classification (NCBI taxonomy): domain Eukaryota; kingdom Metazoa; phylum Arthropoda; class Insecta; order Hemiptera; family Gerridae; genus Gerris; species Gerris lacustris. The sequence continues at coordinate 13,828,855 of OX578277.1, forward strand.
TATTCGTTCATAGAGAGATTATTGTTTATGGATTTGCATGTTGATGCTTTTAGACAAAATGGCGTGGAAAATTGATCAATTTACAAAAGTGTTATGTATTTTTGTATATTTACTCTTTAATACCTTTCTTTTGATACCCTACTCAAAATTTCATTTTTCTTTTCGCGTAACATTAATTATCCGCCATATTGGATTCCCAGTTAATCATATAAAATTGTTATTCTTATTTTTTTTATGGCCTAGTAGACCGCATATTTTGCATAATTTTAGTGGCAGCAGAAAATTAAACAATTTACATGTGTTACGAGTGGAAATTTTTCATTATTTAGATAAAATTTTCTCTTACGATATCAATTGGTAAATCAGCACCATTTGGCCAACCTATTTCGTACTGTCCGATTTATTTTTATTTTAAACTGTTCCTTTTTACAGGATTTTTCCTTTTTTACAGGATCTGTACATTATAAAAACGATTTCAGTTGTGTCATCCCGATAAATCTAATAGTTTTTTTTGTTAAAAAAACTACATAAAGTGTCACGTTTTAGGGTAATGACGGAAGGTTATGGTTAGGTTAGGTAAAAAAAGAACTAACCTTAACCTAAAATAATTATAACCTTCCATCATTGTCCCTAAATTTAAAGAAAAAATTAATTTAAAAAAATAAGATTGAATTTATCGAGAGGCAACAATCGAAATCTTTTTTGTAATGTAAGGAGGAACAGTTAAAGAAATCTAATTAAATTGGACATTTCCGATTTTTATAGAATAAATAACATATTCTTTAAAATTTTAAAAAGGGGGTGTAATAAAGTAGTGATTTTAATACTCAAGAACAAGAAACAATTATAATAAATAAATATAGTGTGTCAATCATTGTCTGACACTCTGCGTGTCAGTGTCGTGCCAAATATATATTTATGACAGGGGGAAAAAACAGGTCTTCACACAATGTATTTCTAATAACAATAACAAATAACCAGTTTTACTTAACCCTCTTCAGATTCTATATAGTTGTTTAGAGTGAAATATCACAAATGATAAGCAAACCCTTAATAAATAACATATTTACGAAGATTGAAAGCACATCCAACTCATTAAATATGGGACAAGTTTTTTAATTTACCCAGACCTTCTGAAAAATGTCCCTTTTCCCAAAAAACGGGACATTTTCGGCAACCGACGTGACGCCTTCAAAAGATTAAAATAATGGGACTGTCCCGGTCAAAACGGGACGTATGGTCCCCATGCCATTTTGGATGTGAACAGCTGATAATTTTGAGTTCGCTATATTTTTCCTGTATGCGCATCAAACGATCTTTAATACTGCAAAGTTTCATGTTTATATCTCTTTTGATTTAACCACGGGCCCCTATATTTCCAGTATAGTTGGTAGAGCGCTATACTGGAAATATAGAGGCCTGTGGTTCAAGTCCCTGCACTGGAGTCTATTTTTCTCTGGCTGTCTCCCTTTTTTAATAATAATTATAATTTTATTTAAATTAAAATTTAAACTTTCCGTAGTACGAATACTACCTAAAACTTAAAAATAAGGGTTTCTTTTTTTAGGTTACACCGACGAAACCCTAAAAATTATATCCCAACTCTTTTCTTGTATAAACCCAAAAAGAGAATCCATAAAAGTTAAAGATTTTGGTTGGTTCAATTCTGAATAGTGTTTGTGTTTACATCACGTATGATTTAAGTCGTTAAGTTTGATTATAAATGTACAATAAGTCTACAATAAGGGTCCCAAAAATTTTGAAAATATAACATCTGAAAAACGCGTTTTCATGCATTCTGAAGGTAAAATTTACCATAGGGCTCCACGGCATGATTAAAAAAATCACAGGGAAGTACTTGCGTCCAAGTACTTTTAGGGTTTTGTAGATGATTAAGCATACCCGTTATGTAATTATGATTTTTTTTCTTCGATCCTAAGGGTCCCGGGTTCGATCCTCCGGGAGGTCACAATGTTTTTTATAGGTAATAACGACAAGATAAATTAAATTTTTTAGGAAATTTTCATCGCCCAACCATACGGTGTAACCATGAATCATTTCAAAATTTTAAGACCAGCCATTATATAAAATTTGGGGGGGGGATTTTTTGGGGGTATATTTTGACTTATAAAACCAATAAAGAATTAAACATTTAAAAAAGCAAATATATATTTGTATCCTATTCTTCAGCAGCTTTCATTTGATACCCAACTCAAAATTTAAAAAAAATAAAATTTTGGGCGCACTCCAAATATTCGCGCACATAATTGGTAATTTTTAAAACCTGGGAATGAACTCCCGGAAATATCATCGCCCTACTATAAGGTATTAGTATGAAATATTTCGAAATTTTAGCACCAGCCGATCTATAGTGGTTGGGGGGGGGGGATTTTTTTGGGGTATATTTTGATTTTTTTCCACTATAAGGAATGCAAATTTTAAAAATGCATATATATATTTGTGTCCTACTCTTCAGCAGCTTTCATTTAATACCCAACTCAAAGTATTAAAAAAATAAAATTTTGGGCGCACTTTACTTTTTCGCGCCCAAAATTAACAATTTTTGAAAATTTGGGATGAACTCCCGGAATTTTCCTCGCCCCACAATAAGATATTAGCATAAATTATTTCAAAATTTTAGCGCCAGCCGATCTATAGTGGTTAAGAGGGGGGGGACATTTTTTTTGGGGTATATTTTGATTTATTTAACCAATAAGGAATGCAACATTTAAAAAATCATATATATATATTTGTGTCCTACTCTTCAGCAGCTTTCATTTGATACCCTACTCAAAAATTAAAAAAAAATATAAATTTTTGAGTTTACCACATTTTTTCGAATTGCGCATGCGCAAATCTAATTATGAACTTCTGTATATTTTTCCTGTGGTTGGGTCAAAAAGTTGCACCAGTGTATCAAATTTCAGTACTTTCGCTTGAGCTTTGTTGAATATGGTGGATGTAGCGGTGATGTTACATTTACAGGATGAGAGAACTTTCTTGTGAACATTTGAAAATTTATACTAGATACTAGATACTTTATATTCCAAAGTCAAGAGACGTAAAAATAAATATATGCTCAGCTCCATGACACGTTTGGATAATTCGAGGTTATTAATGGAATGGAAGCCTTAGATATCACCAAACGTGCAAGAGAATTGATGAGTTTGTATCCCGAAGATCTTGGAGCCTGTTGTAGATGAGGGGTTTCATAGGAATCCTTTTTGGAGTAAAATACTGACAAAGAAATGAACTAGCATGACCTTGTTGGGCAATTTAATTTACTAAATACACCCAAAATACAAGATTTATACTTGCTTCTCAACTCTTCTTAAACACAAATCCATTCTCGCTCTAATTTCAAAACTTTCAGAAGCAATTAACTCACACTCAATTTCCTCTACAGAAAAAAAAAAAAAAAAAAAAAAAAAAAAAAAAAAAAAAAAAAAAAAAAAAAAAAGTATGTTTACCTTAGAGCTTATTTATCTGCCTCCAGCCCGGCCGTCACCTGCGTTCCTCAAGCTGCAACACAAATTATTTTATTAAATAGTTTATTTAAAAGTATTATTCTGTGTTTTTTTGGTATTTTTTTATGTTTCATAATTACCAGGAAGAAAAATAAGTAAGTTACAGTATTAAGACCGGAAGTTACAGTTTTTATAAATATTCATGAAAGGGTGAATTCTCAAGCATTGTAGAAACCCGGGCCAATTTAAACCAGTGTTACCAACAAACTCCCTCCTCTCAAAGTGCATTGTCCCAACAAAATTACCCTAAATTATTGTTAACCTCTTTTTCCACCCTTACCTTTTATTAACAAAGTTAAACAAGATCAACCCTTAAATTAAAACCCTCTTCTTACTTTCTTGTATAAAATTTTAAGATAAAGTCATTTGAAAATTAAGAAAATTAAGAGTCAATGTGGCGACATCAACAGGTGGAAATATGAACTAATTAATAATTCTTCAAACGAAATTTTGGTGAAACTTAATTATATATATATATATATATATATATATATATATATATATATATATATATATATATATATATATATATATATATATATATATATATATATATATATATCGACCAGTCCTTTAGAAATTAAATAAAAAAGGGTTCTCCCCTTTTCCACTGAATCCTTTGAATAAGAATTTCTCTTAAGAGCTATATATAGGGCGTAGGTCGAAGGTGCCTATAGAATAGGACACGTTCGATGTATATGTGTTCCCCCTAAAGAAGGGCTTGACCTTTTTTGCGGGGGTCCAAAATGTGTTATAAAGGTTGGAGGTCCCTGGAACCAATTTGTGTTGGTTCAAGCTTTGAATGAAGCCTCTTTAAATTTGGGCGACGTGCTCTCTACAACATCGCTGTCAAAATAAGACGAACATGTCCCTCTAAAAAACGGGAAATTGTCATTGGTGGTGCAAAGTTGAAGTGTTTAGGTCTATTTTCTAGTTTGCCATGGAAAATATTGTAGGAGTTTAGAAACTGCGAGGAAGGTATTGTAACGGGTAATATATATATAAATATATTATATACATACGCGTGTGCCTTATCAACTAGTATATTATATTGCCTTATAATTTGGGGGTGCTACCCCAAAAATCTCAGCTTAAGTCAGATTTACAGTCAAATGCGTATAAATATCCAATACAGCCTCAAATAGTTTAATCACGAACTACACCTATAAATGAAAATGAATTATTTCAGGGACTGACAATAACCACCAAGCTTTGGTTCAGACAATGTTATCTAATTTTTTTGAGATTTTGAGTTACGCATAACTCTAGAATTCTTATGCATTGAAGCACAAACTTTCTTAGTATGTAAATAACTCAAAATCACAAAAAAATAGATACAATTGTCTGAATCAAAGCCCTCGCAAGGTAAGATTACAAATAGAATTTGTGGCAAGAACAGGATGAGATAGTAATCTTCTAGTCAGGTTATATAAAAAGCAATTTAAGTATGTATTTTGTTACAAAATATTGCAAATTTATTTTAGTTTCAGACAATAAGATGATTTTCAGCTTGAAGATGACCCAAAGAGGGGTTGGAATATTGCAAAAGTAACTTTGATTTTTCCCATAGACCCACCCCATAATATTTTACAGCGAGTGGAAGTCGAAAAAATGTGATGGGGAGCTAATGCGTGGTCTGGACTTTAAAGTCGCTGACTGTAAACATGTGTTTCAACTCTCTACTAATTTTTTTCTCTCATACTTCATCCCCTGTTACTAAGTAAGTTAGATTTAAACCTCTGTATCACTCCTACACTGACTCTTTCTCTTTCATAATTCATCCCTTCTTAATGAGTAGGTAAGATTTAAACCTCTGTGTCATTCCTACACTGACTCTTTCTCTTTCATACTTCATCCCTTCTTAATGAGTAGGTAAGATTTAAACCTCTGTGTCACTCTTACACTGACTCATTCTCTTTCATACTTCATCCCTTCTTAATGAGTAGGTAAGATTTAAACCTTTGTGTCATTCCTACACTGACTGTTTCTCTTTCATACTTCATCCCTTCTTAATGAGTAGGTAAGATTTAAACCTCTGTGTCACTCCTACACTGACTCTTTCTTTTTTATACTTCATCCCGTCTTACTGAGTAAGTCAGATCTAAAATCTGTTTAAACTTCCACACTGAATCTTTTTCTTTTAAAACTAATATCTGTTTTACTGAGTTTGTCAGACTTAAGCCTTAAACCTCTTGGAGTAAGCCAATTCATTAATATAATTATAAATTTCTCGTAAATACCTATCCTAATTATACCTAATTCTGTTTCAGAGGAGCTAAAGCTACTGGGCGGCGGGGGCCAGGGATCAGGCGTCTGCTTGGAAGACAGTCTAGGCAACAGGCTAAGAATTACCCCCTCCCTACCCCCAAACACGCCTCAATCCAGATACAACCTTCTAGTCTATAACGACCACGGTAAGCACCAACACCATAGTTAAACATTATGTTCCTTTATTGTTTGTGTGTTTACTACAAAAGGATTTGTAGTATATATTTTCAAGTTGTAATTGATTAGTATATAATAAATGCTTATCCAGAAATAGTTTGAACGTATCATCTTGATAAGATATCTTTATACCTACTAAAGGTCGACCAAGAAGTCATGAACACGGGAAAAACTGAAAGCTTAGCTTCGTTTAAAGTCGGAACTTCCGAGTATTGCCGAAGTCAGTACAGTCGGGTTCTAAGACAATACCCATTTCTAGTTTGTATGACATGCACAGTTATGTCAAATCTCACGAATAACAACAGGAAGGTTTCCAATCTGTTAGGTTTCCTGTTTTGTTTGTTTTTATACAGTACAAATTATAGTCACACCTGTCCTAAATCCAAATAAAATTCAGAAATAAAGAGGAAGAAAAAATAGATTAAGAAAGAAGAAAATCGATTTAAATTTAAAGAATATTATTATGAATAATCAATAAATAATAATATAAAGATATTATCGTAAATTATTAGTGATTTCTTATTAGGTACAGTGTTGCCTGTTGCAAACAATATTAAAAAAAATATAGAAGTTATCAAAAATAAACTTATTAATAACAAAAGAACAACACTGTGTTTTTTGACAGTGGTCTATTTTATTAAAATCTGACTATACATGACACCAAAACAACGACACTAGCGCACTCCTCAGATTTCCATGACTTCTTGGTCGACCTTTAGCATATTAAAGCAAGACCAGTCTGAACACGACATTCTTATAAGGAGGTAAGGTATGTAACATACCTTATTATTAATTATATAATACCTAACTCCATGAAAAAATACGTGTGGTATCGCGGGACACCCGTTAGGAACGAAGTTCCTTATGCTTTTCATTAGTAGTAGTAGTAGTAGTCTAGTACTTTCTACTAGGACGGGTAGGACGAACCACTTGTTCGAACCTTGCAATTAGGCCATCATTCAGGCCCTTTTAACGCCCCGCGGTAGAGAGTTCCAGCCACTTCACACATCATACATATGTACATTTGTACCGCCGAAGCGAGTATGATGTGATCAATAGTGAGCCATATAAATCAGAGTGTCACGGCGAGGAATCGAACCCCGTCTCGTTCCACTCGAGATTCAGTGATGGCCGAGCAGACGTGGTTTAACTCACACGGCTACGCTAGCTCCCTATGCTTTTCATTAAATATAAATTATAAAATCACACAGCTAAGTATACGATGCTAACTAGTTATATACACGGAGATAGAAAAGAGACAAAATTAAAAGTCACTAACTATATGTACTTAGCGAAGTTGGGGCAAAATCAAAAGAAAAGCATTTTTTTATCATTGAAGCGAGCGTCTTGCAATAAATAGGTATTGAATATTGAGAAAAAGTTTATAATGTTGAGATGATAGTTAAAGAGGATGGTTGTAGTAGAGTGAGGGAACAGGACTGTTTCCTACCCCTCACGCCTATCAATTTAAAATATTAGGCCTACTCAATTTAAAATATTATAAAATATATTACTTAGACGATGGGGATGAAGTTTTATTAAAATCATTACGCTAGAACGTAGATATCAGTAAAAACGTTGTTTTCTCTTTAATAAATTTAGCGATATTATAACACTTCATAGCGGTGTCGGTGTTGGTTTTACTAAAAACAATTATTTATAAAAGTTGTTTCTCTCAATTAAAAGATGAAGTTAGCATTTTTAGGGTCCGTAGGCAAAACCAAGGACCCTTATATTTTCCTGCGTGTGTCTGTCCGTCCGTCCTCTCGCGTGCTCTCACGGCTACACCTTTTGTCCGATCACTTTGAAATTTGGCATGTATGTGCCTTGTACCTGCTCACATATTTTAAAAATATAGCGACTTAAAAAAAAATATTTTTAAAAAACATTAGGGTAAAAAAACTTAAGGGTTAAATTTTTTTTATTTGTTTTCGACACCGTGAGGGGTATCATATGAAAGGGTACGTCGAGCTGATTACAAAAATATATAATTTTTTGGATATAACTTTGAAAGGGAGAGCGTAGGCAAGTTTGAAGTGGGTGTGAAACGTGTCCCCCCCCCCCCTCTATCTCGCTTATGTGAAGTGCAAAAAATCTTGAAAAAATGCCTGAACATTTTTCGACCAAAAGTAAAGATACCACTTTTTGGAAATTTCGAAAAAAATATTATTTTATTTTTTATTGACAAAATACGTTTTTTTTTTATAATTATGGTCTTTTCGATGTATTTATATGGTTGTAGTCCGGTTCAGTGGCAAAAAAAATACTTTATCAGAGTGTGTTTTGAGAATATCAGACCCTTAGAATGGTTCAAAGTAAGCTTTTTAGCATTTTAAAAGAACACTGTTTATACACTTTACAGTTAAAAACTATATAGTGTGGCCTACGGACCCTCGCTGTGTGCTGACCAGCACACACTTGACCTGTTTTCTTTATGAAAAGCTTTCATTTACGCGAGCGTTGCGCGCGAACACTTGGGCGGATAACAATGTCCAATGAACTCGTCCTGGGCATTGGTAAAATGAACGTGTATACCAAATTTCAACTAAATCGGTCGTCATTTACTCAAGTTATCGTCATCGTTCGATTTCGTGACGATTGGTTTTGTGATGGTCGGTTTTGAAACTGTCGATTATCGGGCTACAGACGCTGTAACGTTCCATAAGGAATTTCGTTTCAAAAAAGTTCATATATATATATATATATATATATATATATATATATATATAAAATCATCGCTATTATCTTTTATGTAACAACGAAAGAAAAAAACTCATTTCAATTATGGTCTTGAGACATTTAGCGTGGAGATCTCACGCCAGTTTATTTTTCCACCCATTTCCCCATTTTCTTTTTCTTTACACAATAAAAATAAGATGCTATGTGGTAGAAGAACTTCCCCCACATCACCTGTTGAAAACTAAACGATCTTCAACCTTCAACCTTTTCTATTACTTCCACTGGGTTGGGTAGAGGGGGTAAAAAACCAGGAGAAGCTTAGAATCACGGATTTTGGGGCCCCCATTACATACATACATACACACACCGACATATATATATATATATATATATATATATATATATATATATATATATATATATATATATATATGTAATAGCTTATAAAAGTCTGATATAACTCCTTAAAAAAAACCTCTATACTAAAACCTACACGGTGTTTCTCCTCCAAAAAATGATTTTCGATTCTATTCCCATCCCCTTACGAGCCTCTGCTTTTTCTATTCCCAAGAGTGATTCTGAAATTCTCAATAGCCCTCTTCCCCCTTCTCTCCAGCGTCTGAAATTTGAATAGAACCCATTGCCAATACACACACAAAAAATATAGAAAAAAATATGATAGGATGGGATATTAGGTATGAAATATGTAATTCCTCTGTACGTGAGTATAATTCATGTATGGCGGATTATGTTATGAAATTGTTTTCTCATATAATAATAATAATCCGAGAGAAGAATACGTCTAAACGGATGACACGGGCACGTGTTCGCTCTATCACAGTGGCGTAAAAAGCGCCCACGCTTCTCCCCATTACGGGGGGGGGGGGCTACTCTAGAGGGGCACCGAAAAAAATGAATATCCAATAATACGTATGTAAGAATAAAAATGTACAACTACAGTCTGAGCGCGCGAATAGGAATCAAAGAGGGAAACAAAAATGGACTAAACATTGCGGTAAACTATCTGACTCCGAAACCTGCGCGACTAACTGACTGTTTTCACTTGGTCACCCCACTTTGGCTACACTGTCCAATTCTCGCGACTTTGTTGGCAATATATTGCAGAAGAAATCTTTGTTGGAGATATGTGACATACTCATTTCTCATATTATTGATTTCATGACAGAAATCCAATTTCTTTGGCAATAAACAATCCCTGTAATTTCTCTAAAGACGAATGTTTACAAAAAATTACCTGCACGTCTTTTTATCTGCCTCCAACCCGGCTATCAACTGCTTCCCTTAAGCCAACGCAACACCATCGTCATCGTTACCGATGACGATAACTTAAGTAAAAGCTGACCGCATTAGTTGAAATTTGGTACACTGATTTTTGGAATCTCTATCTGAATCGGAATCAGCTTGCACTCGTGCCACACCCTTAAGCCGCGATAATGCAGGACAGCTTCTAATAAGGTGAGAAGAGATTCCGTTCTCTTCCTTTTACAACTTATACCCTGGGTTTCAGCCAGCACCAAGCAGGTGAAAATGTCAATTCAACAAACAGTTAAAAACCTTCCAACATGGTTTTTCTAAGCGATGACAGTAATTTGGTAAGATCAGACTATTCCCAAATCATCAATTTATCTTGTTTAAGCGGCTATAAATCCACTATTTGCTTCCGAGCTTACCGAAGGTAACGGAAAACGTTCCGAAGAACTTTTTAAGGTCTCCGATTTCAAAAATTCCAATACAGAAAGCCGTTTCAGACATCAGGAAACATTTTTGGTTCCGTGTCTGTGGGACTGTCGCTCAATTTTTACGAATTGGATGGTAGGTCATAATTAACCCATTGTTGGTCCCATATAAATTTCAAACTTCAATGCCTTCTTTCTTACTTCTCTTCCACATGCGAACAAACATACATTTATTTACACCTATATCATCAAAAGCAATTATCTGATTTTTATGAAATTTGGATGGTTTGTCGAAAGTAGCCTGCAGATGACCCCAGATTAATTTCAACCATCTGTGCTCCTTACATTTTGCTAAATTGATACTTTAATTAATGTAAAAAAAAACAATTTTGACAGTTTTAAAAAACCAGGGAAAATTAAATAAATTTGACAATAATAGGTTTTAATAGAATAAAATCATTAAAGTATACAAAATAGAACGCGAGGAAGCTATGTGCCACACTAATTAGCAATTTTTTAATGCTGTTAAAATATCTTTTATTAAAAGGGATGAAATAGGAGATCATGTATCTTTTATCAATAGCTAGCCCTCCACAAAAATCACATTATAAATACCTACCTTTGTATAAAAGGTCTATAACACATGCTAAAAGCCTTTTGTACACGCATGCAATGCTATAGAGGTATTTTTTTTCATACATATATTTGTTCAGTATAGATTTTATCGGGGGAAAAAAATGTTTTCAAGAGAACTAAAGTAATATTACACTCTTCATTGTATGTGGAGGTTATTATAAGGTTATTATTTGAAAAGAGGGTTATTTTTTCAAAGTAACTAATAGGGGTATTGTTGATACAGCAACAAGTGCCTCATAAACCATGATATCCACCCTTTCTTGTTGCAACATTCGTGTTTGTTCGGCTATTTTCGTGTTAATTTTTTTGTGTGTTTGATCGATCTCATCCCCCCCTCTAGCAGTATTTTAAAGGCCGGCATAATTATATCAACAAGTATCAGTAGGAAAACCCCTATTTTCCATTGCACGTGTTGTGAAGCGACACGGGGAGTAATTTTAGTAGTCACGTAACATTTGATAACAACAAAATTTGATAATTTAATTAACCTTAATTGAAATGTTTCATTTTTTCTATTATCTAATTTAATATAATGGCTGAATCTAATTATTATCATTTTTATTTCTAATTTAAATAATTTGTGGTATATATTTTTTTTTTCTCTTTCAAATTATAATATATATATATATATATATATATATATATATATATATATATATATATATATATATATATATATATATATATATATTTACTAGATATATACCCGTGCTTCGCTTGAAGTGTTTTATTATTAATTTGATGGGTTCATAAACTTCTATCAAGAAACATTTAAATGATTTACTAAGCGAAAATATCCAGATTCTATCCCTCCCCCTTATTTCTATAACCCCTACCCTTTGATATGAAAATTTGCAAATATCCCAAATTAGTAATTGATTCCGACTAACTTTCCGGGAAAAGCAGCGGTATTTTCCTTCTGTATCCCCCCGTCCCCCGTGTCTTTTCACATCCCTGGGTAGAAATTGGAATTATCTTTTATTAATATATATGCTTACATCCAAAATAGGAGCCATTTTGCAAATATTAACTTCCTAACTTTAGAAGATCAGTCTGGGCTCAATCTCCCTCTTTTCTTACTTTGTCCCTATGTTTCACTTGAGGATAAAATTTTAGAAAATTCCTATTGGCAGTTATCAATATAATTTAGAAATTACCATACTACTACGTGTACACTGGTAGATTTTATTTCAGCGTTAAAAGAAGTGGTGATAATTATGCGTAAGTAAATGTTTAGGCATGGTAAAATTTTTTGACTGTGGTTGAAAACTTATTTCTTTAACAGTTCTTCCTACAGAATTTTCACAAAACGTACCATATTATCTGTAAATTTTGAAATCTATTTAGAAGATCCATTCCTCACCCCATAAAGAGCTACCAAAAAGTTATTTAGCCTGTACTACTCGCAGAATTGAGCTTAACATTGTACCCAAAACCCAACAAAATCTGATCAGCCGTTTGGACGTGATAGACGCACAAATTGACAACATATATAAAATTTTCTAAACTTAAATTCGTTATCAGGACTACTCATTTTAGAGGAAATACAAAATTTGAGCTCAATCGGATAAATACACAGGCACCACTCCAATCTTATACTCAGTATGTCCCCAGTTTGAGTTGCCTATAGGTGTAAATAACAAAAAATTTAATACTTCGAAAAAAGGTTTCTCTTTATAAAACATTATGCTTGTTTGAAAACGAAGATTAATAGTACAAAAATGTCTGTACCCAAAAAGTACAAATCACTAATTTTATCCAAGACAAAGTGTAATTATATTTGGGATTTTCACGAATAGGCAACCCAAACTGAGGACAGTAGGAGGGGGTAATTTATGACATATTTTTTTTTTACTTTTTCGTGACATAAATCACCTTATGATATTAAATAAAGAATTTTATAAAGAGTAACATTTTATCGAAAAATTAAAAATAACCCCACTTTACTCTTGATACTATTTTAGAAAATTGTAATTTTTGGGTGTAGTTTACATAGTACGAAATTTTTAATATGATAATTCTTCATTTCAAAACAAGCAAAAATCATAATAAACAGTAACTTTCTTCTCGAAAAAGGAAATTTTATGTAATTTACACTTATAGGCAACTCGAACTGAGGACATACTGTACATTGTACATTTAAGATATGGCTCCAAAACAATGTCTTAAAATAAGCAATGTTTCAAAAGATGTAGATTCAAGTTTTTAAAATCATAATATATTATATTGAATATTGAGTTCTCATTCGACGCAAAATTCGAATTTCTCCAAAGTGTTTTTAGTAAGAGCAGTTGTTATTGACAATTTTTAACAAGTAAGGCGCGCTTCACGTAAGTACGTGAGGCGATAATCGCCGGTTTCTGTACGATTAAATTAAAATTATTAAGTGTAATAGTTGCATATCCTTATTCTACACTTCAAGACCTTTAAATTGATGTATAACATGTCATGGTGACTAAAAACTTTTTTAAGTCGTCCGCCATATTGGCCACCATCTTGGAAATATTAAGTGTGAAAAATCTAAAAAGTGTCCAGTTGTCACAAATGCCGAGATGCACCAGTGTGCCGAATTTCATGTTCCAAGCTATAGTAGTTTATGAATTAAAACAAGTCAACGGACAGACAGACAGACAGAGCCATTATGTAAGGCTTCTTTTCGTACTTTGTACAGAAACATAAAATGAACGTCAAAAAGGGTGTTTTTTTAGGTTTCTGTACAAAGTACAAAAAGAAACCTTATATATAAGGGCTAAGGGCTCGGTCTGTCTGTCTGTCCGTTGCTTGTTTCAATTCATAAACTACTATAGGTAGGAACATGAAATTCGGCACACAGGTGCATTTCGGCATTTGAGACAACTGGACACATTTTGGGTTTCTCACGCACTTAATATTTTCAAGATGGCGGCCAATATGGTGGGCGACTGAAAAAACAGGTTTTTAGTCACCATGACATGATAATACATCAATTTAAAGGTCTTAAAGTATAGAACAAGAATATGCAACTATTAAAAATTTTACACTTAATAATTTTAACTTGATCGTACAGAAACCGGCGATTATCGCCTCAGGTACTTACGTGAAGCGCGCCTTACTTGTTTTTTAAATGTTTTTACGAATATTTTGAAAATGAATCAGTTTCAGAACCATAATCATAGAATTTCCTTTAGTTTAAAGTGGTGCGGCGTTATTTTAAATGTTTTAATAATTTAATAAGTTCATAAACTACTGTCAATGACTATTAAATTTAATTTAATAAGCGAGAATATCTAGATCAAATATAATGTTTAAAACTTCTTTACTAGTAATTGATTCCGACTACTGGGGGTTGCAAGGCACTTAACGTTTCAGGGAAGGCAGAGGTTTTTTCATCATTTATACTTCCCCTTCCCGGTATCTCTTAGAATCGATAAATATCATTTATTTGTAGATAGTAAAATTATATATTTATACATAAATATATTATTTGAGAGCCCTCTACAGCAATTACCCATAAAAGAGGCGCTCTTTAATATATAGCTCATTACGTATAATAATAAATTTAAATTAAATGAATATGAAATAGCAATATTATATGTACATAGCAGAACATTAAATTATTAAAAGATAAAAATAACTTTATATACTACGTTTTAGGTTTCTGTACAAAGTACAAAAAGAAACCTTATATAACGGCTCTGTCTGTCTGCCAGTTGGTGTCTGTCCGTTGCTTGTTTCAATTCATAAACTGCTAAAGCTAGGAACATGAAATTCGGCACACAGGTGCATCTCGGCATTTGTGACAACTGGACTCTTTTTCGATTTTTCACACTTAATATTTTCAAGATGGCGGCCAATATAGCGGGCGACTAAAAAAATGTTTTCAGTCACCATGACATGTTATACATCAATTTAAAGGTCTTAAAGCAGGGGCGTAGCTATCGGGCCGCAGCGCCCGCGGCCGCGGGGGGGCGCAAGCTTGAGGGGGCGCAAAATTGGAGAAGAAAAAATAGGTAGAATTTGAAAAAGAGAGAAAGTAAAAATAAAATAAAATCTAAATAAATAATAATATTAATAAAATAAATATATAATAATAATTACATTAAAGGGTATTAAAAATATATATATTTCATCAAATATATTGTTTATTTAAGTAAATTAATAAAAATAAAATCTTTCTAAGAAACAACAAGTTTTGGCTAAAATAGTGATTTGTGACAAATCACTCATCTCAACTCTGTCATCTAATTTTCCTGAAGTATGTTTAGCATTTATTTTATTCCTTAATTTACCCCTTACTATACAGCATCGGCTGAACGATCCCTTTCAAAGCTTAAATTATTAAAAACTTCGCTACAAAGCTCAATATCACAAGAACGTTTGACTGGACTTGACGACATTTTGACGGCACGGACATTGGATTTTAACGATATAATTGATAAATTTACACATATTAAAGCGCGTAAAAAACTTTCTTTAAACTTTAAAGGTCGTTTATTTTTTATGCAATTAATTTTGTTTTTTATGTATACAGGTTGACCCGCGATAAAATGTCATAACGAAACTGAAGGATTCTATTGGTGTCAAATGCAAGAAAAAATGTCGAGTATGCATATGATCATTTCATATTTAAAGAACATAAAAAAGCCTTTCAGAATCATTAATTTATTTCCAAATTATAAGCTGCTACGCAACTTTTAAGTCCTGTTACATTTGAATAATTTCAACAAAAAAGTTCCTATAAACATGGATCCGGAGCTGCTTCGTTTTCGAGATATTCGCAAAAAACATAATTGTTGGACGTTTATCTTTCAAATTCTTCTATACTCTGCTTCTGACCATAAAACACTTTGAAGAAAACCTTTACTTGTAGAGAAAATAATTTTTCGTTGACTGATATCAATCCCAGCTCTGTACAGCGAACCCCTGATTTCAGCAAAATGTCGAAATTCTACGTCCCTGTCACTTTATTAGTCAATCCATTAAGGTGATCTCCATCAACGCTCAATTTTAAAGGATTTTGATGTAGAGAGCTAAAATTAGTATAATTCGACTCTCTACAAGATTTGCTTCAAGGAATATTGTGGTAAAAAGCGTACGTATTTGAGAATTGTAAGGATAAACGCCCAAAAGTATTGTTTTTTGCGAACATCTCGAAAACGAAGCTGTTCCTGGTCCATGTTTACAGGACCTCTCTTGTTCAGCGTCAAATTTCCTATAATAACCCGAAGCCGAAGTGTTGTGGTTTCGTTCAGGGAAACCTTTTTTGCATTTGTACAAGAATTGGTTGCCCATTCAATCCACCATCATTTAAAAACTAGTCCGTATATCTAAAAGTTTAATTATACCATTTGAAAACTTATGAAAAGCAGAAGTTTTTCCTGAAATCGCCCAGCTTCTAGAATGTCTCAATTAAGAGTAAGAGTAATTAAGGGTAGAAAGCTCTGAAATTATGTGGTCGAATTTAAAATTCGATTAAAAAATTCAAATTTAACAGAACTTGAAAAGATGCGTAGCAGCTGATAATTTGGAAATAAGTGAGTGATTCTGAAAGGTTTTTTTATGCTCTATAAAATTGTTCCTTAGCCTATTTCTCTACTTAATTTAGTTTTCGAGATATTAGGCATTTTTTGAAAAATTTTGTGAAACACTTTAAAAAAAAGAAATAAATCGATATCTCGAGAACTATTGAGAAATTGGCATATGCTTACTCGACATTTTTTTGTGCATATGACCCATAGAATACGCCAGTTTCGAGTTTCGTTATGACATTTTATCGTGGGCCACCCTGTATTTTAGCTTTATTTAATTTTTGTAAAGTTTGTTAACTATATACCGATTTTTTAGTCATTAAGTATAATCTTAAACTTAATGGTATATTTTAATGTGTTCTATTTTGACCTATATTATTTTAATTTCATAACTCGTTCCTTTAATTAAAATCAGTTTCCAAATATTTTTGTTGAAGCATGTTGATATTTTTGTTACGTGCTTTTTATGTGCTAATAAGTTCCTTAAAGAAATTACAAAAATTAAACTTTTTTCCCTTCAATTATGATTATATTTATTTTTTTTATTTTTTTATTTTTTTGAAGTCTATTACTAATTTTTTAAATAATTTCCTTAAGATTGCCTAAGCTACTTATTTGATTCTTATTGTTACAACTCACTTTTACTCGATAATAAAATCTATATACATTTTCAAGTAAATGGATTAAGTAAAGGGCGCTAATTAACAAAGGGGCGCATTTCTTTTTATCTTGCGGGCGGGCGCTATCAGAGCTAGCTACGCCACTGTCTTAAAGTGTAGAAAAAGAATATGCAACTATTAAAATTTCACACTTAATATTTTCAAGATGGCGGCAAATATGGCAGGCGACTAAAAAAATTTGCTGAAAACTAAATAAATTCTGCTGAAAGATAGCTAAAAGTATTAAAATAATGCATTGTCATCGTGTTCTGAGCTATTCTAATAGTTTCAAATGTCTAGCTACTCGGGATGTTGGTTAAAAGTCGATTGCAAGATTTGTACTGGACAAACGAACAAACAAGAAAGCAAACTAATAAAAAAGTAGTTAAAAATGGTTGTGTGTGAAGTCTCACGTAAAAATGGTTTCGTTAGTATTGTAAACATGAAATTACTAATTGGAAGAGGGAGTGCTGATAAAAAAAAATAAAAATTGAACGTGAAAACTTTAAAAAAAAAAAAAATCTATTTAAATAAGATAATAGTAAAATTAAATAAGAATCTAACTATAGAGGCCGTTTTCCTGGAAAAAATCTAATTCCTGAGAAAATAGCTTCAAGCGCTGACGGAGAGAGGTTCGATTTCACGCCGAGGAGAAGTTATTTTTATGACAAATTTTTAATAAATGTTCTACAATAATTAAATGTACATACGAAAACAAATAAATGGAAAATACTGGGCTAAGTAATTATGAACTCGTATATGAGAAAGTATGTTTGAGTTGTGTCAGGCCGATTTTTTTTAAATCAAATCTGTCGGAACAGTTTTCGAGAAATAATTGTTTTTCAGAGTTTTTTGGGGGAAAGCGCCCCCCCAAATTCGTAGCTAAAATTAATTTAAAGATTTCACCTCGGGGTTTGAATTTTCTGATTATGTATGCCAAATTTAGTCATAATCGGCTAAGTATTTTAGGCTCTGCAATGACGACAGACGATAGACCACAGACAGACATTTATAAAAAAACCAGTTATTTGGACTTAGGGGACCTTAAAACTAGTAATTACATCAAAATCTCTTCATGAAATCTATAGACCATCACAATACTTCCTGTATATAATACGGATATGAAAAAATAAAATATAAATAAATACTTTTCTTCGTTTATCAATCCATTGTTTTTTAGAAGGAATTTAAAAGAGTTTTCATCAGTCCTTTTTCCCCATTCATCCCCTCACGATTTGTTTTATTGTTTCTGGGGGAGATTTTCTAAATAAAAATAACCTCCCCCCCCCCCCAAAAAAAAAAATATAAACAGAACACAAGTAGTGGAGGAAAAAGGGTTGTGGATTTTTATGCTTTTGTTTTCCACAGTGGTGTATAAATGAAAAAAGAAAAAAAAGGAAGAGGGTGTGAATATAAAAACAAGGGAGGGGGAGATGGGGGTTTAGAGCGAGCTCTCAGGATAACAAAAGAGGTAAATTCGACGAGAGCGTTCTACAAAAATCCCTAACACCCCCACCCCTCCCTCCTTCCATGATTGAACTAGGCAAGAGGATTTAGACGTAGAAGAGAAAAGGGATTTTTTTTGGAGAAGGGGAAAAAAGAAATCAGACAATGTTCAGGTGATAAATCGCTTGTTTGTTTTCTAATGCTTTATCCCCATTCAATCCCCCCCCCCCTCAACTCCCCTAAAAAATACATCAGACGAGAAAAATGTACGATTTTGTAAAGGCTTTTTTTTGCAAGGGTAAGATCATTTTTTACAACTAAAAGAATACTTTTACAGACGATTTAATATAAAGGTGTTTATTAGTGAAAATATGCAGGGTTCGTGGTTTTAGTGGTGGAAGGTAAGAAAGAATATTGCAAAGGTGAAGGTTAGTTAAGGTAAAGGCTTAGATGAGGTTTTACAGTTGAGAGGTAAAAGTAAATGTTGTGATTTATACAATAGTTATTTATGCACCTAAGGAGTAAAGTAAGCCATTATTCCCTGAGCGAATAAGTTGGTTTTTGAGGCGAAGCCGAAGGAACCACGGTCCCTAAATCCCGAGGCGAAGCCGAGGGAGATAATAATCGCGAGGGGAATTATAGCACTTTACTCCCGAGGTACATACAATATTTTATCTCCCGTAGGGAGAAAATACACATTTTCATCCATTGCACAGTTATTATTAATTATTTTTATAAATAGCAATAATTGTAAGCACTTTTAATAGCAGATATAGGAGATTCAATATTAAAAACAAATAAGAATTGCAACTAATAAACTCAAATAAAAGGTTATGTAGATACAAGTTTAAACAATGATAAACAAGGTCGAAAAACCAGTGTCGCCAACCTGATTTCAACAACTTCACTACATTAGCCATTCATTCTCTACTATTTTTTAATGAATTAAGTTGGTAATCCTTCTTTTTCTACCTGGTTTTACATTTTCTCCCTACTTTTTGAGTTCAGGGAAGAAAAGACTTACTTTAGTCCCTCTAAACTAATCCAAAATCATAACTCTTTCACCCTACTGGAGATAAAAAAAATTTAGAAAGTATTGTTAAGAGACAGTTTTGTAGTTGGCTAAGATTAGGATAAGTTATAGATAATAGAGTTGATACTGGAGAGGAAAAAGTCCAAGAGGGAGATAATGTGGAAGGGCAGTGGTCTTAAAGTGGTGAAGGAATTATATCAGTCATAGATAAATGATCTGGTACAGAAGTGGAGAAAGTTAAGTTTGAGGTATAGATAGAGGAATTGTAAAAGTAAAGTTGAGACATAATGTGGAAGAGTTCTTAAAGTGGGGCTGGAATTATATCAGTCATAGATGAATGATTTGGTACTGAAGTGGACAAAGTTAAGTTTGAGTTATAGATAGAGAAAATTGTAGATGTGAAGTTGAGGCATAATGTGGAAGGGTTCATAAAGTGGGGATGCAATTACTTCAGTCATAGATGAATGCATTGGTACTGGAGTGGAAGAAATGAAGTTTAAGTTATTGTAGATAGTCAAATTGGTAGAAGTGAAGTTGAGACATAATGCGAAAGGGGTCTTAAAATGAGGATGGAGTTATAGATAAGGGTGCTGATACTGGATTCAAAGGGCGAAGTTCAAGGTACATAGATAGAAAAAATAATAAAAGTGAATGTGGGAGATAATGTAAAACGGGTAATGTGAGGATGGAGTTATAGATGAGTGAGTTGGTTCTGGAGTGGATGAAGTGAAGTTGAGACATGATCTGAAAGTAGGTTAAAGTAAGGATGGAGCTATAGATTATGGTGGTAGAGTACTGAAGTGAAAGAAGTGAAGTTTGAGGTATAGATAGAGAAATTGGTAGAGGCGAAAGTGGGGGATAATGTGGAAAGGGTGTAAAAGTGAGGAACGTGTTAGATCAGTTATAGACGAATGAGTTGGTGCTGGAGTGGATGAGTAAGTGAAGTATAAGGCATAGATAGAGAAATAGGTAGGTATGATGGATGAGCTAGTTATAGAGTGTTAGTATAGTGAAGAGGTGAAGTTCGAGGTATAGGTAGAAGCAGAAGCTATGAAGAGGGAGGCTTAGTATAGTTAAAGAGGTGAAGTTCGAGGTATAGGTAGAAGCAGAAGTTATGTAGAGGGAGGCTTAGTATAGTTAAAGAGGTGAAGTTCGAGGTATAGGTAGAAGCAGAAGCTATGAAGAGGGAGGCTTAGTATAGTTAAAGAGGTGAAGTTCGAGGTATAGGTAGAAGCAGAAGTTATGTAGAGGGAGGCTTAGTATAGTTAAAGAGGTGAAGTTCGAGGTATAGGTAGAAGCAGAAGCTATGAAGAGGGAGGCTTAGTATAGTTAAAGAGGTGAAGTTCGAGGTATAGGTAGAAGCAGAAGTTATGTAGAGGGAGGCTTAGTATAGTTAAAGAGGTGAAGTTCGAGGTATAGGTAGAAGCAGAAGCTATGAAGAGGGAGGCTTAGTATAGTTAAAGAGGTGAAGTTCGAGGTATAGGTAGAAGCAGAAGCTATGTAGAGGGAGGCTTAGTATAGTTAAAGAGGTGAAGTTCGAGGTATAGGTAGAAGCAGAAGCTATGAAGAGGGAGGCTTAGTATAGTTAAAGAGGTGAAGTTCGAGGTATAGGTAGAAGCAGAAGTTATGTAGAGGGAGGCTTAGTATAGTTAAAGAGGTGAAGTTCGAGGTATAGGTAGAAGCAGAAGCTATGAAGAGGGAGGCTTAGTATAGTTAAAGAGGTGAAGTTCGAGGTATAGGTAGAAGCAGAAGTTATGTAGAGGGAGGCTTAGTATAGTTAAAGAGGTGAAGTTCGAGGTATAGGTAGAAGCAGAAGCTATGTAGAGGGAGGCTTAGTATAGTTAAAGAGGTGAAGTTCGCGGTATAGGTAGTAGCAGAAGCTATGTAGAGGGAGGCTTAGTATAGGGGAAGAGATGAAGTTCGAGATATAGGTAGTAGCAGAAACTATGTAGAGAGAGGCTTAGTATAGTGGAAGAGGTGAAGTTCGAGGTGTAGGTAGAAGCAGAAGCTATGTAGAGGGAGGCTTAGTATAGTGGAAGAGGTGAAGTTCGAGGTATAGGTAGAAGCAGAAGCTATGTAGAGGGAGGCTTAGTATAGTGGAAGAGGTGAAGTTCGAGGTATAGGTAGAAGCAGAAGCTATGTAGAGGGAGGCTTAGTATAGTGGAAGAGGTGAAGTTCGAGGTATAGGTAGAAGCAGAAGCTATGTAGAGGGAGGCTTAGTATAGTGGAAGAGGTGAAGTTCGAGGTATAGGTAGAAGCAGAAGCTATGTAGAGGGAGGCTTAGTATAGGGGAAGAGGTGATGTTCGAGGTATAGGTTGAAGCAGAAGCTATGTAGAGGGAGGCTTAGTATAGTGGAAGAGGTGAAGTTCGAGGTATAGGTAGAAGCAGAAGCTATGTAGAGGGAGGCTTAGTATAGTGGAAGAGGTGAAGTTCGAGGTATAGGTAGAAGCAGAAGCTATGTAGAGGGAGGCTTAGTATAGTGGAAGAGGTGAAGTTCGAGGTATAGGTAGAAGCAGAAGCTATGTAGAGGGAGGCTTAGTATAGTGGAAGAGGTGAAGTTCGAGGTATAGCTAGTAGCAGAAGCTTAGGTAGAAGATAACGTGGAAGGAGTCTAAAAGGGAGTATGGAGACATAGATAAGCATAATGTTTAAGACATAGATTCCCTTACTTTATCCATTCCCTAATAATACAAAGTGTTCCTAAAAAACGTTAGTTATTTTATTTATTATTATTTATATTTAAAGCATAGAATTTTAATTGAATTAAACTATGCTAAATAAATTTATATAAAAGCATAAATTAATTTATTATTTGTCTTTTTGTTTTGTTCGCTTGCTTTTAAAGAGAGGAGTGGTAAGTAACATTTTTAATTTAATTAAATAACTTTTAGAATTAATTAATTCCACTTACTTGTTATACATGTGAAGGGTCCCAGAATAGAGAAAAAGAGTATTTATTTGTAAGTTTACGAGAAAAAACTTCTGTTTTTTGTTGTTTTTTTTTCTTTAAAAAAACTGGTATATATTAATTGCACAATTTTTTTAGCAGAAATAAAAAAGAATATTTACGAAGTATGAAAAACAGTGTAAATTGCACCACTACTTTTCAAAACGAGGTAGGGAAAATAGAGTAAATTGCACCACTGCCTTCCAGAACGAGGTAAGCTAAACTATGCACATTAGGACAAAGGATTATCACACTTCTGCAGTTGAAAGTGACAATATCTGTTAGCCTAACAATGAAATAAGACAAAGGGACATTTAGTCTTTAGTCCAATGTATTTTGGGACAAAGGAACATCACACTTATGTAACAAAAAGTGACAATAGTACATTACACGTCGAGTGCGGAAAGTAGCATTTTGCATGCGAGTGTGGAGTTTGCACCCGAGCGACAGCGAGGGTAGTAAAACCACACGAGCAATGCAAAATGCCGTTTTCGCACGAGTTGCGTACCGTACTTTATCTACGATTGATAGATTTAAATAATAAATACAGATAAAAATAAACTTGCTGTATGTATAAGTTCGTATCTCTCTCTTGATAAAGATGGCATTAATTCTTGAGTTATATTTTTTGCCGAATTAATTATTTCTGGAGGAGTATTATTCTCCACATTATCGTCAAAGTCACTTGATTCACACATTGTTTTTCACTAAAAACTCGATATAAACAGTTACTTTAATAAAAGAACAGCAAATTAGTTTTGTTAAATGTAAACAAACTCGCTAATCGTGCGTAAAGCTGAAGAATTCCTCTTCTTTACCCTAGGGTGGTAAAGAAGAGGAATTCTTCAGAACTGTGAGACACGCATGCGCAATGAATACGTATATAAGTACGTAAAGCATCACTTTCTACGCATCTAAACAGAGATACAATCTTTATATTTCGTATCAATCGTAGATAAAATCCATTAGTCCGCAATCATTAAGTTAGACAAAGGGACATTTTAGTGGTGCAATTTACACTATTATATTATATTTACTTCGATTCAAGAGGAAGTGGTGCAATTTACATGGTTTGACTTACTTCGTTTTAAATTGGAGTGGTGCAATTTACATCGATTGATTTACTTCGTTCAAATAAATGGTGCAATTTACGGTTCCCCAAAAAACTACTAAAATCGATATAATTTTCTTGCCTTTTAGACAAGGTGATTGATTAATTGAAAACTTTAATTATAGATTAAGAGTAAACTACGTTTATTTTTGACGGTATCGAAAAATATTATTTAGAAACGTGTGGTTCTAAAATGGATAAATATTGATTTATTTTCTGAATACGAAATAAAATACTTATAAATGGGTTGTATGAGCTAACTGGAGAAATTAAAGTAGTTTGAATATAGAAACGCCACAAATAAGTAATAATTCTAATTATTACATCTTTTTAGGAGACGAGTGACACAAAAACCTCATTTGTTGTTCAGGCCACCTTATATACTCATGATATTCCCCAGCATCCCTTCACATTCCTTGCAACCTTCGCAGATGATAAGGCAATCCTTTCTGTCCAAGAGAACCACCTTCTTGCATCCGATAATACCCTAAGTCATTTGTTACTTCTGGAACCTTGGTTAAGAAAATGGAGGATGAAGGTAAACGAAGAGAAAAGTGTGGTTAGAGGTGGTTTTACCGCTAAGAAAGTGTGGTCACTGGAATTCTTCTTCTTCGTATCTTTCCCGCCACATAAGCTATGTCACTTCATTACCACTAATTACAAGACGCTACAAGTGGAAGTCCGCAATTGTTCGCCATGTTCTTTTTTATTTGTTGATAAATGAATGTGCTGTAAGTCTTTTCTACCAACGCTGGAAAAATGCGATTTATAGGTGTGAAAATTAATCATCTCTTTTCATCCCATTCATCGTCATTGCTCGGCTCTTTTTATTTAATACGTCAAGGTAATCCTGGCATTTGTCATGGTCCATGACAATCCTGACAAACTTAACATTAATTCATTCATAGATTACTTTTGGATATCCAATACTTAATTACAATAGTACTCTTATTAACATTATTCATGAAGTGCCACTCATGCACATACACGAGACATTTACAGGAACACATTCACCACTTCATACTTAATGTCACACACGACCCTTCATCTCACACCACACACCTCGCATTCATCGTACAATATTTCATCCGCCGCACAGTTGGAGCCGGCCATACACGTTGCGGTATACCTGACAGGTAAACCTGCACAGGTGAGCCGGAGCGAGCACAAACGCTCCGGTTTACCTGCTCAGGTTAACTGCACAGGTTTACCTGTCAGGTATACCACAACGTGTATGGCCGGCTTTAGGAATTATTATTATATTCGTATATCTATCTAAGTTATTTAGTCCAGTGCAATTAGACATTGCACTTCAGAAAAATTAGGGGAAAGCTGAATTTTGGTATGAACCTTGATATTGGGGTTCTAAACAAAATTTCAAAAGTCCCCATTGATCTGAGTGCCGCTAAAAGAACTACGCGGGGTCAAAGGTCATCAAAATCGGTTTTTTGTGAATATCTCATTAACGGTCACGTTTACAGAAAGAATACAAGTAATCAAATTTGTATATTAGAACATTTCCTACAAAAAAGAACTTATGACTTTTATTCGTAGGTGTAACGGTTTTGGAGATAATTCAATTTGCAGAGTTGTTTCAAATTTGTTCAAAAATGTTTCAAATTTCTTGATGGATTTTATGAATTATTTCAAAATGTCAGGACCAGCCGTTATATAGTGCATGGGGGGGGGAGGGAATTTTTTGGGTATATTTTAACTTATTAAACCAATAAAGAATGCAAAATTCAAAAAAGCATATATATATATAATTGTATCCTACTTATCAGCAGCTTTCATTTGATACCCCACTCGAAAATTAAAAAAAAAATTTTGAGTTTACCACATTTTTGCGAATTGCGCATGCGCATATTTAATTTTTAATTAGAGCATATTTTTTCTGTGCTTGGTTCAAAAAGTTGCACCAGTGTTTCAAATTTCACATCACCCTCGGCATACTTTACCTTGCACTTTACCTCTAAGGTGGTGTGGAAAGGAGTGCACGTTTCATAATAAATTGAGGTTATCTCCAAAACCGTTACACCTACGAATAAAAGTCATAAGTTATTTTTTGTAGGAAATGTTCTAAGCTACAAATTTAATTACTTGTATTTTTTCAGTAAACGTGACCGTTAATGAGATATTCACAAAAAACCGATTTTGATGACCTTTGACCCCGCGTAGTTCTTTTAGCGGCACTCGGATCAATGGGGACTTTTGACATTTTGTTTAGAACTGCAATATCAACGTTCATGCCAAAATTCAGCTTTCCCTTGCACTGGACTTGTCTACTTAGTTATTACTTTATTTTTAAGAGCTTATCTTAGACATCCTATACAGTCCATTCAATACCTTAACTCACCCAGTAGCAGAATCAGGCGCAAACCCTTCCGTACCGAAAATTAGTGTTAAAAGTAAATTGATAATTCAAATGTATTAGCACCGTCTTCTCAGCAATTTCGACTTTATTATATTCTTGTCGCAACCTCAAGAGTGATCTGAAGGGGGGGGGGATCTATGTTATAGTTCCTTTTTTCTTTTTCCAAGCTATTATCTTTGTCCCTCCATTATTTTCCTTTATAATTAAAATTTAGGTAAACTATTTGCTCGCTTTTTGATTATTTTCATAAAATAAAATTAAATTAAATATTTCAGAAAAAATTAAAAATTTAATGTTTACGCGTTTCTTGCAATTTGAAACTACAT
Organism: Gerris lacustris; assembly: GCA_951217055.1. NCBI lineage: Eukaryota > Metazoa > Arthropoda > Insecta > Hemiptera > Gerridae > Gerris > Gerris lacustris. Next base: position 13,855,243 of record OX578277.1, read on the forward strand.
TTGTAAATAAAATGTTTCAATATCGCCAAAAATAAGGGTAATTAACAATTCTTAATATTTTTTAAAAAGAATTAATTTTAAATTAAACATCTTGTACAAAAAAAAGAAGAAAATAATACAATTTTTAGTGGTTTAAGAACAAACAAGATTTTTACTTTCTCATATAAAGAGAAAGTATTGTGATGGCGAGAAAATTCGATTTTGAGAATTTGATGGATTTACACGTTTTAAGGTCCCCTGAGTCCAAAAAAGTGGTTTTTAAAAAATGTCTGTCCGTCGTCTGTCGTCTGTCGTCTGACGCCTGGAGCCTAAACTACTTGGCCGATTTTCACGAAATTTGGCATACATGTTCAGAAAAATCATACCCCGAGGCGAAATCGAGAAATGAACTTTACCTCTAAATTTGGGGCCGGTACCCCCCAAAAACTCTGAAAAAACGTGAAAAAAAATTATTTCTCGAGAACGGTTCCGACGATTTTAATTAAAAAATTCTAAAATGTAGTCCATTTAAATAAAATCTAACGATATAAGCCGTTTTCCCGGGAAAAATCTAGTTCCTGAGAAAATAGCTTAAATCGCGGACGGAGAGAGCCCTGGTTCGATTCCCCGCCCAGGAGAAATAATTTTTATGATAAATTTTGATGAAATGTTCAATAATAATTAAATGTACATACGAAACTAATAAATGGAAAACACTGGGCTATGTAATTATGAACTCGTATATGAGAAAGTTTGTCTGAGTTGTCTCGGACCGATTTTTTTTTATAAAGAATGAAAATTCTTTATTTTTTTATTTTTTTTTTTATATATAACCAACAAATTAACAAATTTTTCCTCTTCAGTACTCTTTGCCTGTTTATATAGTACTTGCGAAGGCAAACTGTTATGCTAGTAAAAACCTCCCCCCTCCCTCCAGTGTGGTAATAAACAAACAAAAAAAAAGAGGATTAAGAAGTACTCTACCAGGGGACTGTATGCTAATACACTATCGAAGTTGTCACGAGAGCGATATATTTTTAAATGTTTATTTATTTTTTACTTGTAAAAATGTTCTTTGAATGTGTCATTGAAATAAAGTTGCCAATCAGCTTTAAGCCTCAATTACACAAGAGCGAGTTTACTCGCTACTCGCTCTGCAGCAGCTAATTACACACAGCGAGTAAAATCGCTAGAGAGTAGCGAGTAAATTCGCCATATTTCCCCGTTCCGGCGCTAGTGGACGCAAAAATTTATAAGTAGTCAGTGAGCGAGTTTACTAGCTTAACTATATTTGACGGAGCGAGTAACGAGTAAAGTAGCCCAGCGATCAACTTTACTCGCTCACGTTAAGCGAGTAGCGAGTTTACTAACTGGCGATATTAGACGGAGCGAGTTTACTCGCGGCGAGCAAACTCGCCCCGTGTAATTGAGGCTTTAAGACCGAAACGAAAGAAAAATAAACAGGTCAAGTGTGTGCTAGTCAGCACACAGCGAGGGTCCGTAGGCAACCCTGCGTATAGTTTAAGTAGTACCCTATTGATGGTGTTTTTTAAAATGCTAAAAAGCTTACTTTGAACTATCCTATGGGTCTGATATTCTCAAAACACATAAACAAACTTCTGATAAAGTATTTTTTTGCCACTGAACCGGACTACAACCATATAAATACATCGAAAAGACCATAGTTATAAAAAATACGTATTTTGTCAATAAAAAATAAAATAATATTTTTTTCGAAATTTCCAAAAAGTGGTATCTTTACTTTTGGTCGAAGAATGTTCAGGATTTTTTGCACTTCACATTATAGCGAGATAGAGGGGGGGGGGGGGCACGTTTCACACCCACTTCAAACATGCCTACGCTCGCCCTATCAAAGTTATATCCAAAGAATTATATATTTTTGTCAGCTCGACGTACCCTTTCATATGATACCCCTCAAGGTGTCGAAAAAAAAAAAAAAAAAAAAATTAACCCTTAAGGTTTTTTACCCTAATATGTTTGAAAAATATTTTTTTTAAATCGCTATATTTTTAAAATATGTGGGTAGGTACAAGACACATAGATGCCAAATTTCAAAGTGATCGGATAAAAGGTGTAGCCGTGAGAGCAGGCGACAGGACGGACGGACAGACACACGCAGGAAAATATAAGGGTCCTTGGTTTTGCCTACGGACCCTAATAAATCTTTTCCTTACTTAGCTATTATAATAAGAACTTATACGAAAACCCAATCAAGAATTTCACTAAATAAGTATCCGGCGTTATTTTATAAAAGTTTGAATAGTGTCTACTTTAGTATAATTGGTTTTATTATACTATTTTCGTATAATTTTATTTATTTGTTGATAAATGAATGTGCTGTGTGTCTTTTTCAACAACACTGGAAAAAAGCGACTCATAATGTGAAAATTAATCATCTCTTTTCTTTCCATTTGTCGTCATTTCTTGGCTATTTTCATTTAATACGTCATGGTAATCCTGACATTGTCATGATCCATGGTAATCCTGAAATACTTAAGATGGATCCACCCTCGTATCGAATCCACATTCCACATACACGAGTGAAAAACTAAATTTGGACCTGAATCAAAAGCGTGTTTGATATCAGATCGAAACCATTTGATGTTTGAAATCATGTCAATCTTTAGACATGTTTGAAATCATGTCAATATTTTGACATGTTTAAAATCATATCAATCTTTTGACATGTTTGAAATCATGTCAATCTTTAGACATGTTTGAAATCATGTCAATATTTTGACATGTTTAAAATCATATCAATCTTTTGACATGTTTGAAATCATGTCAATCTTTTGACATGTTTGACATCACGGGAACAGTACGTGTATTATGAACGCGATCTTTTCTAACCCAAGTCCTGTATCTTAAGTGTTGGATCGCGTACAGGCGTACAGTGAACACCATGTTACTCTAACAGAATTAGCCACTGCTTGCTACATTTAAATGAATTACGCCACTGAAAGTGAGTCGAGAAGGTCACGGAAATGGTGGATGAAAAATGTTTTTATCAATAGACAGACTTTATGGAGGTGCATATTTATTACTTGATTTAAATTTCCAATCAGTAAAAAGACAATACAACAATTTTTGCCCATTTGTCTCCCACTGAATTCGAATACCAATTATCATTGATTGGAGGAAGCATTAAGAAACGCGATTTAACATTAGAAAATCACTTTGTGCTTGTTGGCTGCTGGAAACACCAATGCTTGCTTACATTATAAGTGTATTCGTTACCGCAGTGATCGCTACAGTCAAACGACTCTTGGTGGGAATCCGATCCGCGTAGTATCATTTTGATACACAAGTTCGATGCAGTAAAAAGATTGTGATCATGATCAATTGATCACGTATCATGATACCTATTTAAGGATACTTAGTGGAAGATCAATTCAAATCGTTACAGCAGTTTTGCAGATAAGTGTTTCCTTACAAACAACATCTGAATTAGGTTGGGACTTCGATTCCGATATATCGAACCAAAAATATCGATATTGATCTTTTATATCGAAAATCGGAAGTCGGTGACCTTTTTTTTTTCTTTTCTATTGCTCAGCAGGGGAAAAATTGCCGGGCGACCCCCTTTTTTTTGCTCATCAGTAGAAAAAACTCCGATACATCGAGGTTCTCGATATATCGAAAATATTGTCTTTCGATATTTTCACTAATATCGATGATGAACCACTCGATGTCGATATATCGACAATATCGATATTTTCTTTCGATATCCCAACCCTATTCTGAATACCAATCTAACCTTAAAAGTCATTTTCCCGGGGATAATCAAGTTTCCAAGATATTGATAATAATCATTTTAATTTCAAAGGGCGAAAAATCGGGTTCGATTCCCATCCAGGGAGGAATTATATTTAATAAAATGTTAAATGTTTAAAACCCGAAACATCTAACAAATGGACAACGCTGGAAGAAGGAATTATTTATATGAGAGAATTTAGAGTTTTATCGAACAGATTTTTAATTTTAGAATGAAATGAAAGTTTTCTGTTTTTTTTTGTAATAATTATATTTATATATTACATGTTTTGATTGAACGATCTATGAAAAAGAAATGCTTGAACAACTTTTCCTTGATATATCTCTTATCTGTTAAGTTGATGAAACTTTGTATAAATAGGTTGACTGATTACCTTGTCGAAAATTCAACAAACTTCATAACTTAGTTGTTGACACGATGGTACTCAAGAAAAAACTGCATTAAAGCATTATGTGTCTAGAGAACTTATTTTTACTTACCCCAATAACTTAATTACGTGAATGTAAAAATAATTTTTAAATTAAGCTAAAAGCATTTTCCGTGGCTTACCCTTTATCTCGCCTACCTAATATAATTAACATATATATATATATATATATATATATATATATATATATATATATATATATATATATATATATATATATATTATATATATATATATATATATATATATATATATATATATATATATATATATATATATATATATATATATATATATATATATATATATATATATATATATACATATACATACCACACACACACACATAAGAGTTAATTAGCATTCTTTTTAAATTCATCTTGATATTTTTTATTGTTTAAATTTATATAAATAACCTTAAAATTGATCCCCAATCTACACAAAGTTAAACAATTATCTACTTTAAAGTTAATCCATAACATGCGCCATTTTCAATCTAATTTTGATTCATAATCCCCACAATTTTACGTTGATTCCCAATTTACACTATTATAAACTAATGTCTATTTTAAAGGTTATCTACATCAAAAACTATTTTCAACCTTAATTTTGATTCATAATCCACACTATTTTACGTTGATTCCCAATTTAAACTATAATAAACTATTATCTATTTTAATGGTTATCTACAACAAAAACTATTTTCAACCTTAATATTGATACAAATCGAGAACTTTTTTACGTTGATCCTCAATCTACATACTTTCAAGTTAAACAATTATCAACAAAAATATGTTTTTCTTAAAATGTCTGTCTGACGCAAGTAGCCAAAACTACAGGGCCGATTTTGATAAAAATATGACTTGATTGTAGTTAATATCAATAAATTTGATTTGATTCTAGTTAATATACATAAATTTGACTTAATTGAAGTTAATATAATTTAAATTTGATTTGATTCTAGTTAATATACATAAATTTGACTTGATTGTACTTAGTATAAATAAATTTGACTTGATTCTAGTTAATATAATTAAATTTGGCATAATTGTAGTAAATATAAATAAATTTTGTAAACGCTTACATTATTTAGTTTTCAAATTAACTCCTCCATAGAACACAGACCTGCAAAAAGAAAAAATAACAATAACATAATAAAAAATAAATTTAGCGATTTTAAATTAATTGGTAATCAATGCCAAGAGATTAAAGAACTAAAAAAGGCTCAACAAAGAGTTTTTAGGTATCATAACATGTTATACATACATCGTTTTAAAGGCCTTTAAAAGTAGGAAGAGAATGTGCAACTATTGTTACAAAAATTTATTTCATTACTGACATTTTGAGAACAAATATGGCCGATACGAGGGTGTTAAATAAACAGGTCAAGCGATGTTATATGTTTAATACTATTGATGGTGCTGTTATTACGTATTAGTTCAGTATTAGTAGTAGTTCAACTGGCTCATGCAAAGCGCACGTTCCACCTACACAAAGCCTTCTTTGAACTATGGGTCTGATATTCTTAAAACACATAAACAAACTTCTAATAAAGTATTTTTGCCAGTTAACTAGACTATAATCATAAAAATTCATCCAATACAGCATAATTATAAAAACTTATTTTTTCAATATAAAAAAAATCAATATTTCCAAATAGTGGTATCTTCACTTTTAGTCGAAGAATTGTAAGATTATTCGCACTTTACATAAGCGAGATAGAGGGGGGGGGGGGGCACTTTTCACACTAACTTCAAACTCGCCTAAGCTGGCCATCTAAAAGCTTATAACCAAAAAATTATATATTTTTGTATTCAGCTCGACGTACCCTTACATAAGATTCCCCACTCAGTCTCCAAAAAAAATGTTAACTCCTTTACTAGTTCCTCTTTTATTTTTAGTTTTGTTAGCCTTATTTTTTTTAAGTCGCTACATTTTTAAAATGTGTTGGTAGGTACTATACACATATAGTATTCCCGTTTATTAAATAGTTATTTATACACCTAGGGAGTAAAGTAAGCCATTATTCCCTCAGCGAACAAATTGGTTCTTGAGGCGAAGCTGAAGGAATCATGGCTCCTAAATCCCGAGGAGAAGCCGAGGGAGATAATAATTATTGCGAGGGGAATTATAGCACTTAATTTACTCCCAAGGTACATAATAGCTATTTATGCACCTAGGGAATAATGTAAGATATTATTTCCCGCGTGATGGAGTTGAAAATCGTTAAACGTTAGAACGGAAGATATCGGTAAAAAAACGTTTGGGTCCACTTTAATAAATTTAGCGATCTTTATCACTTCATAACAGTGTCGGTGTTCGTTATACTAAAAAAAAATATTTAAAAAAGTTGTTTGTCTCATTGAATAGATGAAATTAGAATTTTTTCTTGGATTAAGTACGCAGTATTATAATAATATGCCTAATATATTGAAATAAGCGTTAGCACAGATCAATTTTACTTTTAAAACAAGACCGTGATTATATTTTCTATAATTACAAAACCAAGTGACATTTTGACATATGACAAAAATAAACAAAACCTGTCAAGGAACAGGCTTCCTTAATAACATTTTTTCCCGTTTTTTTGAAGCTTAAGTTTACGCGAGCGTTGCGCGTGAACGCTTCGGCGGTTAACGATTTCCAACGAACTCAGCCTGGGCATTGGTAAAATGAACATGTGTACCGAATTTCAAATAACTCGGAGATCTTTACTCAAGTTATCGTCATCGGTAGATTGCGTGACGGTGATTTTGGTCGTTTTTTCGGATTCACTCCCGCGCTCCAGAACGTGTCATAAGGAACTTCGTTCCAATATAGACTAGGACGAAGTAAGTTTACAAAAACTTGTTTCATAAAACAAAATGGCTACAAATATACAAGGTTTAAAAAACAGTAAGATGACATCAACAGGTAGTACAAGACTGGCCATGCCCAAACAACAAGCCTCTTGCATCTCCCAGTGTAGCACCCTGCCGTTATGCGTGAATTAAGAGGAGCCAAGTTATCTAAAAATAGATTTACGAAACAACAGGGGACGTGGTTTCAAATATCTGGGGGCACAGTAGTGCCCCGGCAAAGTCGAGCACAGCCGTACCATCTTCTACTGGAACCATATCAAGGCATTTTCGACCCCCCTTTATTATATCTTATTAAAGACACATAACAAAATATGAGCACATAAGTAACTATATTTATTATCATTAAAAGGTAAATAAATAAATAATATTAATATTTCAAGAAAATTATGTCGTAATTTGAAGTGTTATAAAAGTACAAAGTTATATAAAGTTGTCCAGTCCCGCATATTTAATTTATTAATACTTTACGCATTGTAAAGCTTTATTTAGATTTAATTTAAAACGATTGATTTTGTTTTACTTGTTTAATACTTATACCTATAAATAATTAACTTTGTTTTGTTATTTTAGTCCTAAGAAAAACCGCTAGATTGTGTTGGTTGTAGCTGTGGGCTTTTCTCAAAAACCGCCCTCAACAAATCTCTTACTCCTACAGATTCCATTAATTTTGTTAATCCTTTCAGTTCACCCGAAATCCCCCTCTATCTCTCTCTCCTGGAATTAAGAGGGGGGTAGAAATACCCTCCCTCGAAATCTTCCTGGTAAACTGAAATTACGTCATAACACTAATCAACTTTATTCAACCTTTTCTCTAAAATCTCTCCAAGTTTACAAAGAACAAAAAAAACAATGGGTTTTACAGAGAACTTTAAGCGGGTGAATAAAAAGCTGGAATTTTTTAAACTGAACAGAAGATCGCCTTTTATCTTTTTTATAATTTTTCATGATATAGTGGGCCAGGAACTTGAGGTCATATAAGAAATTTGAGACTGAACAAAAAAATTTCTATTGAAGAACCATTTCATAAAACACTTCGATTTTGAGATTTTAGAAAAATAATAAGCATCATATTTTTTTTTTATGTCAATCCTTAAAATTCTCCAATACTTTAGTTACCAAGAAACATCAGAAAATAAAATTCTGCGTAGAATGAGACCAATCCAAGCTTTGTTCGACAAAATTCTTATTAGAAATTCTTTAACAATTCAGCGTCGATGGAGGTCATATCTTATTTTGTTGTATATTGATTTATGTTCATCCTTAAAATTCTCAAATACTTCACTTACCAAGAAACATATTGAAACAAAGCTTACAGAAAATAAAATTCTGCGTAGAATTAAGGCTAATCCAAGCTTAGTTGTACTACAAAATCCTTATCAAAAATTCTTTAAGAATTAGGGCATCGATATCTTATTTTGTTATACAGAAATGGGATTAGTTTCATTTGTCGAAGTTCATTGCTCTACAACACAAGGTCTGATTCTAAAGTTTTATGGTAAGAAGCGTAATGTATAGGTATAGGGCATATGGGAAGAACCAGACCAGGATTGTCTTTTCTTCCTTGGGAAAATGGCGGTCATTTAGAATTTTTAAAAAATTATTAAAAATAAGTGGAATATAATAATTTTAAGATGAAACTTTGTAAAATGATTAAATTTAACGGGAATATAAAATTATTTAATTTTGGAGGAAATACTTTACGGCGATTTAAAATTGCGTCCATTTTGTTAGGCTTTTAAAAAAGAATCTTCTGTTACCCAATTCATCATTTGAATCATTTAAATAAATGTAATTTAGTAAAAATCAAATCATGATAGCAAATATTTTATAAATAGTAATAACATTCCTGTTGGTAATGGCTAAAAAGAAACAAATAACTGGCTTTCATTGGTGAAAGTAATGACCAATCAATTTCTACTATTTTTTTTCTTTGATATTTCATTGGTACTCTTAATCTTTAAATTTCAAAGTAAAATTTGAAATGAACTTCTTTTGATATCGATAAAAAGAAAAAAAAAATGTTATAATAAAATGTGCCAAATAAATATGGCAATAAAATATCAGTATTTAAATTCCATTTTTTCCCGGTTTTCATTCGTTTATTTCTGTCGAAAATTTGTTGTTTTTTTTTCTCTCGCCCTCAATTCCTAATGAAATTTTCCGGTACTATAAAAAGCGTTGGGAGAAGGGGATGGCTTTGCACGTCTCGTCCTTTAGTCTGTCTACCTTCTTTAAAGGATGGGGGAGGGGGGACAACAAAATGGCGGTAGATAAAAAAAGGAGGGAAAACGACCGGGGCCAATTGGATGGGTATCGATCGGGTGACCTCGGCTCCTAGTGCTCGGGTATCTTCGTGAGACGAAGTAGTGGGGTGGTAGACAGGAGGGCACAAGGTGAAGTGAGGTAGGGATGAAATTCACAACCCCTTTGGCCCTTTAAAGGAAAAAAAGGCATGCGTGCAGTCACAACACAAAGGATAAACCTGAGTCTGGGACTCCCAACAACACTGAATATACTCAAATTAACTAACTCATCCAAAATCCATCAGGAAAAAGTTCGCACTTATTGACTATTAAAACGAATTCAACATCCTTGTAACGAATTCTAATCCTCTGAATACATTAGTGAATCATTTGAATATTATATATATATATATATATATATACCATGGATCAATCCTATTTTTTTTTTTTTTTTTTTTTTTTGTAATTTTCCAAGGTACAACCGGTCGCTGCTCCTAAAATAATGATGATAGAGCTAAAATAGAGATACCGTTGAAAAGAGGAGGAAATTTCATATAGAAAAAGTCTATTTTAAATGTCTTTAAGTAGCAAAACATATGCCTAAATTTCATTTCATTGTTAATTTTATTTAAAAAAAAATATATATATTTTATCAATTAAAATTATTTTATAAAAAGTTATGATTTTGGATTAGTTTAGGGGGATTAAAGTAAGGCTTTTCTTCCCTGAACTCATAAAGTAGGGAGAAAAAGTAAAAGTAGGGCGAAAAAGTAAGGAATGCGAACTTAATTATTTTATAAATAGTAGAAAATGAAAGGCTAATGTAATGAAGTTGTTGAAATTTGGATGGCGACACTGCTTTTTCGACCTTCTTTAACATTGTTTGTAACCTGCATCTAAATAACCTTCTATTTGAGTTAAATTCCAATTCTTATTGGTTTTTAACATTGAATCTCTTATATCTGCAATTAAAAGTGCTAATCATCATTATTATTTTTTAAAATAATAAATAAAACTGTGCAATGAACAAAAATGTGTATTCTCTCCCTACTGGCGATAAAATATTGCATGTACCTGGTGAGTAAAGTGCCGTTATTCCCCTCGAATAGCGTTATTAAAAACTCTAATTCTTTCGGCTTCGCCTCGGGATTTAGGGACCATGGTTCCTTCGGCTTCACCTCAAGAACCAACTTTTTCGTTCAGGGAATAATGGCTTACTTTACTCCCTAGGTGCATAAATAACTATTTGTTTCAGCCTGCAATAATGCCAAAACGGCAAGTGCTAAAGTTGCGAAATTTCAGTAAAACTTCTTCATTTATTACCCTTCAGTTTGAGAACTCTAACACTATCAGTTAATAAGTAATTATTTGGAGCTATGATTGAGTGTTTGTAAAAAAAAAACAACCCTCAAATGGCGTACATACCACCTTACGCGTTACTGTGAGGACTATCTTAATTATTATTATTTCCCTAATTAGTGAGACGAATGACAGGATTTTTTTAAATTTATTTAAAGAGGACCACAGACCTTACTGCTATAGGATTGACTTATGGACTATGTAAAAGGAAATTTTAACTCTTATGATATATTATGACCGGAATGTAATTTATTATTATAAAAGCATAAAATAAAAAAAATTTTTTTTTTTCAAACTTAATCATTATATTATAAAATATATAATCATTTTAAATGTAATTATACCTTAAACACTAAAAATGTTTTTCAAACTTAATCCTTTTATATGTAATTATACCTTAAACACTAAAAATGTTTTTCAAACTTAATCCTTTTATATGTAATTATACCTTAAACACTAAAAATGTTTTTCAAACTTAATCCTTTTATATGTAATTATACCTTAAACACTAAAAATGTTTTTCAAACTTAATCCTTTTATATGTAATTATACCTTAAACACTAAAAATGTTTTTCAAACTTAATCCTTTTATATGTAATTATACCTTAAACACTAAAAATGTTTTTCAAACTTAATCCTTTTATATGTAATTATACCTTAAACCCTAAAAATGTTTTTCAAACTTAATCCTTTTATATGTAATTATACCTTAAACACTAAAAATGTTTTTCAAACTTAATCCTTTTATATGTAATTATACCTTAAACACTAAAAATAAGAGAATTAATATTGTACAAAAAGACACAATGCATCCTTGCTGTACATCCTTGCTGACATATGACATGGTAACCTTGATCTGAAGAACTGTCCAGTGACAGAATTCACCATTAATGACATGAGTTTAACATGTTATCTAATGTATAATATAATACATTGTATAATATATATAAATTTTAGAGGTATCTTCAGGGGTAATAAAACGATGTTTAAATTCTTTGACAAAGGTGATATTTCATCCCTATATTTTGGAAATTCTCAAACCTGAAATTTTATTTTGTAAAATTAGATTCAATTACATTTACATATACATATACATATATATTAATAATACAATATATATTATATAATATATATAATATATATTATACATTTATATAGGTATAACTTATATTTAAAGATGGTGATATATAGTCTATTTATTTAAATGTTAAATGTTATTATTACTAATCTTCATAGTAATATCTTTCAAAGACCAAACTATTTTTTTATCTAAAGTATTTACATATTTCTTTACAATATTAACCAGATTGGTGTTAATCCGATGAATGAGATATAATTCTTCTTTCTCAGCTATGGTTTTTAGGGTTTCGTAGATCATCCTCTCGAAACCCTTATGCCAAGGGTGAAGTGTCTGCACGTCCGTCGTACTTTGGTTTATATCCCCTGAACCGTTCACGCTAGGGGGTTGAAATTTGAAATAATGGCGTAACTTTTTAACCATACAAATTGGAAAAATATCGAGAAGTTAAATATTTAATATGAGCATGCGTATTACCCAAAAATTGCAAAGCTCAATTTTTTTTTTTTTTTAATTTTCGAGAGAATTATCAAACGAAAGCTACTGAAGAGAAGATCACAAACAAATAAAACATTTTATGAGTATTGAATTTTAGTTTGTTTTTTTTTTAAATTTCACCCCCACAAAAAGTCACCCCCCCCCCCACAACACCCCTATAACGGCAAATCCCAAAATTATAAAATAATTCAAGCCAATGCCTTATGGTGGGGCGATGAAAATGCAACATACGCAGTGAGATAAAATGGATATTTTTTATAAAAAAATTATAAGGCTTTTTACCACCAATATTGTGTTTTTAGGGCAAAAATTGCACTAATAAAAAGTTCCCATCCCCTCCAAACACCCTGTAATGGCTACTCCTAAAATTATGGAATAATGCATGCTAACACCTTACGGCGGGGCGATAAAATTAGCAGAAGAAAAATAAATAAAAATAACTTTTCGTTATTATCGATAAAAAGCATTGTGCCCCCCCCCCCCCTCCGGGGGATCAAACCAGGTACATCTACTCTACTCTCCTTACTCTATAGTTTTTTGTTTTTTTTACTTTTCCTCCCATGGTAGGAAAAGTATTGTTTTCACCCAAAAAATGTTTTCGAGATTTCAACTGAATTATCAGTTTTGGGTGTTTTTAAGACCTTCTGAGTGGTTTTCAGCATGACGTCTGTATTTGTGTATGTATATGTATGTGTGTTATCCTCGTAGCACCCAGGGTATTTAACCTAAATAAGTTGATTATAACAAAATAATTTTTAAAAAATAAGCTTTTATTCATATTTGCTTTTCAGCAAACCCATTCATTTAATACCCATAACATGGGCGTGTTTACAAAATAACTAGTCCGCCATCATGGGCTGACTGCCATATTGGATTTTGAATGACGTCACTTAGCTAACCACTCATTGCCATCCAATCTGAACGTGTATGAAAAAATTCATTCAATCGGTTAAGGATGACTGCTTTAAAATTCAGTTGCAAGATTTGACCCGAACATACATACAAACATACAAACATTGCAAGTTAAATAAAAGCTTGTAATAAAAATCAGTCCTTACTTCTAGTTGTGCCACCCGGAAAATCAACATTTTCCGCCATCTTGAACCCAGTTTACTGATTTAGCAAAAATATAAAGAAAACGTAAAAAGTCGAAAAGTGGACTGGCACGAATATACCACTCTGTATGACAAACAAATCCACCAAATTTAATTTGATATAGGCCGCCATTTTGAAGTTATAAATTTTTGAATTTTAAAACTTTGAAGGTTAATAATCCCGAAAGTAAAAATAAATATTTGACATATAGCATATCGTTGGAACCGGTAAAAAATAAGGAACAAATATAAAAAAAAAAAGGATGAAATTCTATTAATTAGATATTCTCCAGATGATAAAGGTAATAATTCTGTGCGGATACCATTAAAGATTAGACTTTTAGACTATATTAACATCTAGCTACTTTTAATTTGGTCTTGTTAAAATATTATTAACATTTTATGTTATTAAAAAAGATTTGTATTCTTTTTGTGTTAACGAAGTTGAAATAAACATTTTATAAACTTGATATTTCTTTTTATTTGATTTAAAAAAATAAAATAACAGTAAATTAAACATTGTAGTGGTATTTTGTGGTTTTTATTTTTTTCTCTATATTGTTTTTCCTCAAACCAGAACGTGGAAAAACCATGGAAGGCTTAATAAAGTAAATGTACGGTATGAAATTCGTTCTGTCGTGTAATACCACTCATTCCACATGACATTTTAATCTCATTACTCTCTCTATACAATATTTTATATATATATATATATATATATATATATATATATATATATATATATATATATATATATATATATATATATATATATATATGTATGTGTGTATTATATGTATACATGCACAGAGATATGTAAAGTTGCAAATATATACTGGCGTTGTCATTTTAAAATCCAGTTTTCCTAAAGGATGAATTATTAATACACTCAAACACACACACACATACATACACACATATATATATATATATATATATATATATATATATATATATATATATATATATATATATATATATATATATACAGGGGGGCCCAAAAATGATTCATCCGATTACAAATAAAAATCTTATATATTGTAAAGTTTGAGTAAATATAAGTTAGCATTATGTTGTATATGATATAGCAATTGCATCAACTTTTTGTTACAATGTTTAGAAATGGTCAGTGTTAACCCCATCCCCTCCAAATCCTTTAATTTTAAAATGACTCACTGGAAATGGAGCAGTTAAAACTTGCTTTGTTTGTGTTTATTGATGAATAACGAAATAATATGAAGGAAGTGGTCAAGGAACGTTTCTTACAACAAATTTTTTTCAATTTTAAAATGTTTTACCAGGATCTTCTAACAGACACACTATGCTGGCTGACCCTATACTATCAATCTGATTGATCAAAACAACGCGTCAAGCGATGGTGTCAAGCGTTTGACGCTTGAGTCAAGCCTTGACGGTGATTGATGGAAAGTTTGAATGACAAGCGGCTTGACGGAGCGCTTGATAGTCTAGAGCAGGGGTTCTCAAACTTTTTCTTCCATAGACCCCCTGTAGAAATTTTATTTTTTTCATAGACCCCCTACCTAAGGAATATATATATACACATCTAATTGTGTGTGTGTGTGTGTGCAATGGCTACCACAGACGACTCATTTTAAAACACATAGTAATAGGAAAATGAGGGGAAATTGTACAGAAGAAAGAAACTGAAATATCAATAATTATATCTATATTTTTAATGATTAAATTTAACGTTCCCAAATCAGAATTCAATTTTAAGAAAATAGTAATGTGCAATATTATTTTAGGTTAAAAAAGGTTTAAGTAAGTAATTCTAAAAAAGAATTAAGAAAAGTCCATGGAAACCATAATAATAATAAATAAAACAAATAATATTACCGTAAAAATAGCTGCATATTAATGAATAACAAAACTATCAATCATTTTTATTTTTTTTATTATATGCAATTAATAAAAAAAATAATAATAAAAAAACATTAATATTTTACAAAATTATAGTGTGATGGATGGGCTTGACGTTCTTGTGCGATTTCTTTTATGTTTGGCCTAAAATTACTAACCAATTGTGTAATGAACATGAGTGCGATCACTCGAGGGTTAACATAAGTCACTGTTCAAAAATAAAAATTGTACAGTGAAAAACACTCAGATTACATTTAAAAACAAGCTAGTAACATGTTTTTGCCGGTTGAAGGGGTAGGTGGTATGGTGGGGAGTTTTAATTTCGGGATTAAACTCTCATATCAAAACATTGGACATATTTTATAAGTTATCAAACATACTTTTTTATCACTCATGCTCACTTCCTCCCCAAATCTAGTTTATATTTACATATTATTTTTATTACAATACGAATACCTTAATATTCATTTATAAATATTATTTTATTTATTATTAATAATATTATTATGTTCATTTTATTTATTTATTTATTCATTTATTTTTATTATTTTTATTTTTTATTTATAAATTTATTTTTTACTAAAGAGACATCCATAGACCCCTAATAGACCCCTTGGTGATCATAGACCCCCCATGAAGTCCCATAGACCCCCAGGGGGTCCACATGGACCCCTTTGAGAATAGCTGGTCTAGAGCAATTTTGATCAAGCATTCCGTCAGTCACCTGGTCAACACCAGGGATGGAGGACCGTCCACTCGCTTCCGAAGGTTCGGACATCGTAGATAATGATGCCGATCGAGAATTTATTAGCCTCCTCATTGATTTATATCGTGATTGTCCCGAGTTGTGGAAAGTTCCACTCTTTTGTCCAACGTCGTTTCCTCTGGATCTTTTATTTCCGCTTGAGAGCAACAACTGTCAAGACGAGAAACGCCAAATCCTAATTTGAAACCAAAGTATCTACACAATAATGATTCACTACAGTCCAGGAGGAGCAGTTCACTAGTCGAAAACTCCGCTACAAATGAGTGTTGCTGAAAAGATTGATGGGATGCTTGAAGCATTTGTCAATCAGCTTGACGCACTGTTTTGATCAAGCGGATGATAGTTTAGGGCCTGCTTTACATAAGCTAAGTCGTATCGGAATAAGTCGTATCTAAATCTTTGCAATAAATAAGATTGTATTGAAATTATGTTTAGGAGATCTGTGGAATTAAGAAATAATTTCTGCGAGTGAATCATTGAAGTATTTTATAGACAACATTTCTTAGGGAATATCAGTTTTTCCTAACTTAAAAATCAGTCAACACTGGAATTAACTAAAAACTCCCTTAAATTAACTACTGAACCTCCAAATTATTGTAATATTAGTTTACTAGTTCTGTATCTGGTAGTGGATCCTTTAAGGGTTAAAGTGAAATAAATTACTTCATTTCATTCTCATCGGCAATGTATTAGTCTCGAAAAAACCGTTAATATAAAAACAGACTCCCGCTCCCTCAACAAATATTATAGTGGGATATACTATAATAAGTCAATTCAAAATTCCCGCCCTAGAGATCAGACCAGGTCTTTATGATCACATAATTGTCACTGTTGTTTTTTTTTTGTTATTTGTACTTTTATTATCCAATGTTTTTATCCTTTCTCCTCACATACTATATTTTAGAATTCAATTGGTGTAATTTATTATTTGTTAACCAATAATAAACCCGTTTCAAATGTTATATATAACTGTCTGATAACATCAGTGATAAGAGACGTATTGTTATCAATTCCAATGTTTACCTTAGTACGTCCTATCTGTGATTATTGTTAAATTCGTTTTTTATTTTTAGTTTATTTGTTACCATATCGTTAATACTGTGCTTAATTTATGTTTTTGTTATTGTTATTAATGTATCTTGCTACAAGAACTTCCGTGTTTAAGATTAGAGGTGTAATATTAATTATTAAGTGACGACGGAATTTAAGAATTCCTAAGACCATATTAATTTGTTTTGACTACACTTAACTTAAGTTAACTTTTATACAATTAGTTTACTAGGTTAGAAGACCCTGGTAAAAGATTAAAAATTGAAGAATTTGTTGTAAGAAACGTTCCTTGTCCACCTTCTTCTAATTATCTTCGTTATTTATATAAAAAAAAGTCCAGTCATGCACCATGACTTAATGAGCGAATTTTCAAAGAAATCTGCATTTTATTGGCTTATGATAATATAGGAAAATTTTGGTTTAGAATTTGCTCGGGTGAAAAAAAAAATTGGTACACCGGGGTACGGGGTACAAAAGTCAAAATAGTATTTACCCTTCAAGATGCATGTCGTTGGAAAGCTCTTTAAGAGTACAGTAATTGTTGTTATTTACACTTTTATCATATTTTCACATAAAAGGGGGGTAAAATGGAAAAAACACGTTTTTTGACCCTATATGGTCAAAATTTGACCCCTAAATGGACTCCAAAAATTCTGGCCAACGAACTCATCCTTTCTTTTGATATTATTGACATTTTAAAATTTGTTTGAAATTTTTAAGTGCATTCTAAGGGGAGATATCGTCTGGAGGGACACATATATACATACATATATACATACATATATACATACATATATACATACATATATACATACATACATAAAAAAAAGTGTTAAATTTTAGGAATCGATTCAGAATGGTCTAAAACGGATTTCCATGGAAAAATTTTTCAAAAATTCGCATTACAAAAATTTTGAAGCCATTGCAATAGCGTAATTTTCTTTGAAAATTCGCTAACAAGACAAACACAAATAACGCGCGGTTTGCTGGTAAATTACTTTATACTAATTATTTTAACTAAAGTCAAGGAGATAGCGTGAATATAAGTGACTAACATTATCCTAGAATTTTGTGTATAAATTAATTTGGTGGTGCCCTCTAAGAATTTTTTTTTTGGCAAAGTTCGTCTGTCCTACGGACGAAGCTTATATAATACTATGTTCAGTTATAGAGGACAAGGTGATTTTCATGATCCTGAGTAAAAAAATTAGTTAGTAGACCAAAAATCAAGTTGATGTTAGTTTGTCACTAAATAGATTAGTCAAATTTATCTCCAAATCAAAGTGATCACCTGTCAAATTACAAACTAACATCAACCTGATATTTGGTCTACCCACTAATCTTGTACTCAGGATAAAAAAAACACCTTTTCCGCCACATTCTAGCACGATTATATTTACTTAAATTTATGCACGGTATCTATCTCCTAGACTAATGCCAACATCTTACATTTTATCGAAATCGACAAACACTTTTACACAGACGAACGAAAGACATCAAAACGAAACCACTTTTTACTACGTTTTTATTAGCTTGCTTTCTTGATTGTTTGTTTGTTTGTTTGTCCGGTACAAATCTGGCAATCGATTTCTAACTAACTTCCCGAATAGCTAGACATTTGAAACTTTTAGCATAGCTCAGAACACGATGACAATGCATTATTTTAATACTTTTAGCCATCTTTCAGCAGAATTTAATTGGTTTTCAGCAAATTTTGCTGTACGGAAAGTTAGTTCGGAAAAAAATCCGCAAGTTATTTTTTTTTTATTTTGCCATGTCCCATATTTACGCAATCTTCATTTTAACGGGTCTCAAATTTGTAATTTTTATAAATAAGAGATAAACATTGAATGACAGCAAAACAGGAAATATATCGATTATATTATTTATATTATTTCAAATATATCGATGGCATGGTTTAGATTTGGTGTTGGGAAGATCTGTTGTACAAAGATTTGTCCTTTTATAGGTTTAAGTTCAGCTCTCTAGATGGTTGTCATTTATGTGAAGTAAATAAATTCGGAACTATTTTCTCTAACATTATATATTATATAATAATAATAACCATTTATTGTAAATTACATATAAATATAGAAATCATACTTTTTTTAAATAATAAAAATAACATTGGCTGTAATTTTACAAATCGGCACTTAGCCGTGGTACCCTTGGAGGGTTTCTGAGTTGCTCAACTCATTTTAAAAATTTTCTTTTTGTTATATATAAATAAATATTTTTTTCACACACATACATGCATATACATACACATACATACATACATACATTTGATTTAATTATTGATAATCTTTTTTATCTAGCCATTCGTCAATATAAATGTCTCTCATTCTGTTCCAATCCATTCTGTACTATGCCATCCTCTGCCATGCCTTCCCTCCACAACTTATAGTCATCTCGTGGTCCCAACTATGTGGAGGTCTTCCCACCTTTCTTTTTTCTTCCATTGGGCACCAGTACATCATAACCTTACTCCATCGGTTGTCCTTTGTTCTTAAGATATGGCCTGTCCAGTTCCATTTTCTTTTTATAATGGTTGATGCTATGTCTTCTAAACCAGTTCTCTCTCTAATCCATGAATTGCATTTTCTTTCTTTTCTTGATATCCCCAGCATTCTTCTCTCCATACTCCTTTGGCATACTCCTAATTTATGAATTACTTTCTTAGGGAGAGTCCAGGTTTCGCAGGCGTATATCATGACGGGAAGGACACAGCTTTTCCACAATTTTGTTTTTATCTTTATATCTAGGTCTGCTCGAAATAGATGGCTGTATTTGTTGTAAGCATTCCAGGACAATGCAATTCTTCTTTCTATTTCCTTTCCTTGTTCTTCTTTGCTTATTTTGTGTCCCAGATATATGAAATTGTCTACACTTTCTATGACATTTCCTTCCGATCTTAAGTTTTCATTCTCAACATTTATGCATATTAATTTGGTTTTCCCATAGTTTATTTCTAATCCTACTTTCTGCGATTCTTCTTTTAAGTCTTTTAGCATTTCTTCGGCATCTTTGATGCTTGATGCTATTATACATTGGTCGTCTGCAAATGCTAGTCTGTTGAGCCTTCTACCATCTACTTTGATACCCTTTCCCTCCCATTCCAATTTTCTATATGCTTTCTGAAGGACATTGGTGAAAAGTTTAGCGGACGATACGTCTCCCTGTCTAATTCCACGTTTTACTTCTATTCTTTCTATGACTGTTCTAATTTTATATTTGAGTGATAATCCACTGTAAATAAATTCAAATATACTTCCATAATTTTCTTCTATGCCTGACTCTTTGAGACTTATTTAGAGCCTTTGCCTGAGATTAAATTATTTATCGATTATATTATTTCAAATATATCGATGGCATGCTTTAGATTTGGTGTTGAGGAGATCCGTTGTAAAAAGATTTATCCTTTTATAGGTTTAAGATCAGCTCTCTGGATGGTTGTCATTTATGTGAAGTAAATAAATTAGGAACTATTTTTTTTTTCACTAACATTATATATTATATAACAATAACAATTATATTATCAACTATACATACGATTCAATAGAAAATTTAAAAACGTAGTATATAAAAAGTTCTTTTTATCTTTAAATGTTTGGACTCAGGGGGACCTTAAAAGGTGTAAATCTATCAAAATCTTAAAATCGAATGGTTGTGATCACTATACTTTATCTTGATATAATATTGCTCTTAATATTATTATATAATTTACATGGTTTCTTTTGTCTGTCCCTTATATTATTTAATTTGTTTAGGTTTGGGTCGGTAAGGATAAAAAAATCATAAACTTTGTTAATCTTAAACGATGATATATTTCGCCTCCACCGAGGCACGTGGTAAAGCTGACCCACACCTAAACGAATTAATATACATATAATATTGTGCCACTGATTATATCATTATACAAGCATGTAAGTAGAAAATAATTAATATAAAAATACCATTTTTGAAAACTGGTCTTATTTTCAACATTTTTTTTTTTTTTTTTTTTTTTTTGTATTCTTCACCTCAATTGTTTCCATGTGCAAAATTTGGGGAAGATTGAAAGACGGGAAGTGGTTGAAAATTGGTATAATAGGTGTGCGATGAAACTTACAAAGCAAATAAATTTTCCGCCATTATTTTATTTATTTATTTTTTTTTGGTTTCTGTATTCATCACCTTTGTTGTATCTATGTGCAAAATTTGCGAAGATTGAATCACGGGAAGTGGTTCAAAATTGGGGAAACGAAAATGTGCGATGAAACTTACAAAGCAAAGTAATATAAGACCAGTAAAAAGAGAGCTCTTTAGCAGGACTTAGAGGGCTTAGTCCTACCACTTTTGAGGGTTTTGCGCCACTGATTATTATCATTAAATAAGAATGTATAAGTAGGACGAGAGAACGCCCTTTGGCAGGCCTAAGCCTTCCACAGGTTGTGTCGCCGCTGATTATTATCATTAAATAAGAAAGTATAAGTAGAAAAAGAGACAGCTCTTTAGCAGGACTACGCCCTCCACGGGTTATTGCGCCACTGATTATTATCAATAAATAAGAAAGTAAATAGAAAAAAAGAGACAGCTCTGAGTGGAGCTAAGCCCCCCTCGGGTTGTTGTGCCACTGCATACTTATACATAAGAATGTATAAGGAAGAGAGAACGCCCTTTGGCAGGCCTAAGCCTTCCACAGGTTGTGTCACCGCTGATTATTATCACTAAATCAGAAAGTAAGTAGAAAAAGAGAGACAGCACTTTAGAAGGAGTAGGCCCTCCACAGGTTATTGCGCCACTGATTATTATCACTATATAAGAATGTAAGTAGAGAGAGAAGGAAAGCTGTATGGTAGGACTTAGCCCTCCACAGGTTGTTGCGCCACTGGATTATTATCATCACTCATCACCAGAGACCTTCAAATGCCTTTTTGCCATGGCGCCATACTAAAATGCCACATTTTGCCTATTTTTCGGTAAAAAGCCACATTTTGCCGATTTTCGGTAAAATGCCACACTTAGTGCCACATTTTGCCTTATTTGGGCTAAGTTCTGAGAAAAAATAGATATATTCTAATATTCTAAGGGGTTCTGCTACAACCCATAAAACCAGGTAAGATACGCCCTTGCAGGGCAGGATTCCAAGGTGCTGAGGACTCCCCAAGTGACGTGGATTCCTATCTTAGGGTAGTGACACACTTCGTCTCGGGTAGAAGTTCTAAGGTTAAAAAAATCAAGTTTAAAGCCGCGTGTAGCAAATAATCTGGGGAAAGACGCAGGTAGTGTTGTGTTCAATACCAATTACCCTTAAAAGGTATAAGTAGCATACTTAGAGGATAACCATTGGCACATTCGTAGTAATATTGAATGGTTTAGGGATTAACTCCTCCTTTAGAAACATAGTGTTATATTTTGTGTTTTTTGCTAACGGTGCCTCTTCCTGTCTCAGGTGTAGCTGAGTCAGATACTTGACCAATATCATTCCACCTCTCTGGTTGTTGACAGTTATTGTGTTCTTATAGTCTTCGAACTTTTCCAGTGATTTTAAACTTTGTTTGTGTATTACATTTATGTCCATGCCAAAGAATAGAAGTAACCGAACTGCCCTGCTCTGACAGCGCTGCATACATACTGAAAGCGGGGGTGTGTTTGAAAGTGTGTTCCCTAAGTCCATGTAATCTGCTTGGCCCATGCTGTTTTTCACCAGCTGTAAATGACTTAATCTCAGTGGGGTAAACAAATTTTTATTAAAGCTCTAAGCCGAGTGCCAATCTTCAAGGAAATGCTACCAGGGACCCACCTGGGGGGGGGGGGGAGAGGGGACCACCCCTCTTCCTTCAGAGCCTATCCTAACAAGATGGGAAACTTAAATAAGAGCGGCCCTTTATTTCGCAGAACATGGAGAAAAAGTGAAAGTTCTATTAGAAGAATTCGACGAAGAGGATAACATGGCAATTAAAATAGCCAAGCAGGCACTGGGAAACGTTCAAACTTTGACGCAGCTAAATTTTATACGAGCTCATTTTTTTAAGTTGCCACAGATGAAAGAAGAAGAGTTTCAAGGCACTTCGTTGACTTCAGCTGCTAAAGTTGTCTTGGAGCTCCAAAAAGCTGCGATGGAGTCGCCAGGCCAAAAAGGAGAGCAAGCCCGAAAAATACTGGAAGCTGCTTTAAATGTAAATCCAGATTGGAATGAAATAGTTAATGTTATCCTGGGCGCTTAAGGGTTAAAATAATGCAAGGCGGAGACGCAGTATCGAGTTTTAAAGACTGCTTTATATTGAAGTATGTATAAGCCAATTGTTTCTACCAACGTGGAAAGGTCATTTTTGAAATTAAAATATATACTAGCAAACAATCGCTAGACATTGACCACAGAAAATATTGAAAAGATAATTATTGTACAGTATATTAATTTGAATTAAAGTATAGAAGTTTAATTAAAGTATAATAATTTTTGCTAGTTAATAATAATTGCTACATAAAAAGAAGTGTATAAGTAAGAAACCTTCTTCATCTTATATACATATAAGTATGTATATGCTCAAATTCTAATAAATTTAATTAAGTAGTAAATGTGTTTTTTCAAATCCCCCCCCCCCCCAGTTGGCCTAAATAATTGATAAAGAATATAAAAGAATATTTCGGCCATGCAGAGAGAATGTATTTAGGCTTTTTAGAACAAATAATTCCTAACCCTAGTAATAATGTAGGTAATAGGACTCAAGTTGCACGATTTAATATCCCTTTTACAATGGAAAGTGGAGGGGGGGGGGGGTTGGAAAGTTTAAAAATAAATGCCACATTAGCTCAAATAAATGCCACATTTGGCCAAAATAAGTGCCATTTTGCCACATTTTTTAGTGCCACATTTCATAAAAATAAATGCTACATTTTGAAGGTCTCTGCTCATCACATAAGAGTGTATAAGAAGGAAGAGAGAACGCCCTTTGGCAGCCTAAGCACCCCACGGGTTTTTGCGCCACTGAATAATCATTATTAAAAAAAAAAAGAAAAAATCAGTCGGTTCAGAAAGGTCACTTATCCAAGTACCGACCACGCCAATGCTGCTTCCTCCTGCTGCTTTGCAGCAGGAGAGGCCACTTTAGTGCCCTCCGAAGTGAGGAAAAGTTCCGAGGTACCCCGTACCCGAATTTTTTTTTTAACATTGTATTAGTAGACCATAAAAAAATAAATAGGGACAAACCAATTTGAATATAAATTCTTATAAAAATAAATCAAAGCAAAACTAAAAAGTTAATAATTAAAAATAAAATAAATAGACATGCCGAGAAGATAACTTATTTCTCTTTACTTTCATATTATTTTTCCCTAAAAAAGAGGTAAAAAAATGGAAAAAAAGGCGGGAAAAATAAATAGAAAAAAGAGGGAAGGTAAAATTGTATATAAGAGTCGTGTTTGTGTTTTTATCATGAAGTATGGGAAAGAAGGAATTGGAGTGGGCAAACCTCTCAGTAGTGGGTAGCCCTTCTATAAGAGGACACGGGGCAAACCACGCCACAAGAGAAGAACCACTCTAGATTTTTTTTTTTTTTTTTTTTTTTTTTAAACAACCTTTACTCCTTCCAACAGCTTTAAAATCTTCATGAAAAATTAATCAGAAGAGCTTGAAGACCACGCCTTTATACAAACCTTTCCCCGCCAAAAAAACAGATTATCTCGCCAGATAGCAAACAACATCCCGCATTTATTTTTTACTTTTTCAGCAGTAACTAACATTTTTAACAACTAAACCCAATTTTATTTTTATCTATATATAATTTTTATTTTCTTTAATTTTTTATAATTTTACAACCCTAGTGAATTTATTAAACTTCAAACAGACTTAAGTATACTTGATAATGAGATGTGCTAATGATTATTAATTAATAAAATAAAGCAAAAAAAAGATATATATATATATATATATATATATATATATATATATATATATATATATATATATATATATATATATTCCTCTCCAGAAATGAATCGAACCTGACCTTTTTTTATGGTTTAAATTCATATTAAAATAGATACGAATTCATATAAAATATTTATTTTTTACTATCATAATATAATGATAATAATCAGTGGCGCCACAACTCATGGAGGGCTTAGTCCTGCAAAAGAGCTTTCTCTCATTTTCTGCTTACATTCTTATGTAATGATAAAAATCAGTGGCGCAACCACTCATGGAGGGCTTAGTCTACTGCTAAAGAGCTTTCTCTCTCTTTTTGCTTAAATTCTTATGTAATGAAATTTATACATTATTTTTATTTATTTGATTATTTGAATTTTGACAGATGTAAACAAAAATTTGACGTTCAACAAAAGTATCTCACTAATTAATAATTGTGTTGGCTATAACTTTTAAACTAATTATTAGAATTTCACCTGTTTTTTTTTTTTTTTATATTTGTTCCTTATTTTTTAACGGTTCCAACGATATGCTATAAGTCAAAAAAGATTTTATACTTTCGGTATTATTAACCGTCAATACAGAGAGGAACATTCGTGACAAATTTAAACTTGATCGGACCCCTTTTTGATTTTGTTTAAATTTTTGCGGGATTTTTTGAATGGCACAACTAGAAGTAAGGACCCATTTTGGCACTTTTATATAAAAGGGCCCCCACTTTTTTTTAATCTAATATACTTTCGGACAACCGAATACACACTTTTTTTTATATAAAAGTGTGATATTCCTTTGTACCAAAGCATATTGGACTGAATACCCCTTTGTCTTAATAGGTAGTTAAACTAAGGGATATATTTTCTATACAAAAAGGAGGCCCATTTCTACGAGTACCCTGATTTTTCCCAAGTTTTGGGAACTACAATGATATCATACACACTTACAGACGTCATGTTGAAAACACCCAAAACGGATAATTCAGTTGAAATCTCTAAAACAAAAAAAAAGTTTGGGTAAAAACATAAGGTTTTCTTGATCATCCCTTTAGATGCCTTTAAAGGAATCTCCATCGCGAAATTCGTCACACCGAAATTAGATTCCAATAGACTAGTATCTCTAAATATACATGGATTTTATTTTTATTTATTTATATTTTTTTATTTTGTTTCAGGCATGTTGATTGACGACGTAAACATGGATTTGGTTTCTTTGGAAAAGAGGTAAGCAAAATATTCAATTCAAAAATAAAAAATAAAGGTCGAGTGACAGCTAACGGAGCCAAAAGTATAACTATGGAAAAAATGCTAAACAGCAAAACAATTCTGCATTGCTGGCGAAGCAAACATCACAAATTTAAGGGATTTTAAAGTATGACACTGTCCAAAGAATTGTTAAAGCCGGGTTTACACGATCCAAGTAACTTTAATCAAATCCACTTGGTCCAAGTGTTTGTGGAACTTTGAAGTAAGGTTTACATGATTCAGGTAGAATTTGTAATTTTTTAATTTTATTTTCTTCAAAATAAAATTTGTATAAACTTTTGTCATATAATTTGAAGCCATGAAAATTAAAATTACATTTTTCTAATAGGAAATTTTGTCAGCTTTACAACGGTGCCAGACATTTTATTCTAGCTTTTATACTTTTGGTGCAATAAGCATTTTTATGAGCAAAGGTATGTAATAAAATCACGAAATTTGATTTAGTGGGAGAACGGTTAAGATTTGACCCATAGCTTATACAGTGTTTTTTGTAGCCGTTGAGACGTAGAGAACAACCTACTTCATTTTTTCACATATATCGCCAGGCACCCTGTATATAACCTTCAAGATAAACAAACCACAGCACAACCTCACATCTTTGTCATTTATTGACAGCTCTTTCTCATAATTTGTCAGGTGGGCGCCATTTTTGTTTTCATCAAAGTCTACTTGCATAAAAAAAAGTTGGGGCACATCCAACTCAACTTGGATGTCCAAGATGACTTGGATACTCTGTTGACACGATTCAAGAAGCGTCAAAGCTGATTTTGTCCAAATATACTTGGATAAAGAAAAACCTTGGGAAAATCTTCCCATTACAATAAGATTTAATAGTTTTAAAAACCCTTCATTTTGAGCTGTTTGTTTAACTAGCAACACATGGCTGTTTTGCAATTAATCACTGGCCATACTTGTGGCCCATTGTGCTTTACCTCGACCAATAAAATACATAAACGATTCAAAAGAAACTGTCTCTCCACGTAAAACAATACTTGATCCCAATATTACTTTTTCATTTATCAAAGGACTTTTCGACCTTTACAAGTTTATTATCAGTACTGATTAAAGAAGAGCTAGAGTCTAATTTTGGTTTACGATGTAATGAAGACTCAATTCACGAATTATTTTACTAATAAAACTCTAGTTTTCCATGGGAAGTGCTAAAAGTAGAATGTAGGCCTGAAGCTGGGTTCATATTTTGGGCTATATAGATAAAGATGACAATCCTTTATAAAAATTCAATACATCAAACATCAATTCAATGCTTATTAAATTCATTGACATCTTATGTTGATATCTTTAGAATACATTTTTCTATAAACACAACATTTCTTTTGCTTCCGAGCTTACCGAAGGTAACGGAAGCTGTGTGATCGTTCTGAAGAACGAAAAAATGTTAGGTCTCCGATTTCAAAAATTCCAAGACAGAAATCCGTTTCAGACATCAGGGAACATTTTTGGTTCCGTGTCTGTCTGTCGGTCTGTCGTTCAATTTTTGCGAACCACCATATCTTAAAAACACGTCTAATTTTAATGAAATTTGGGTGGTAGGTCATAAGTAGCCCATTGTTGGTCCCATATAAGTTTCAACCTTCTGCGCTTATTTGTTTGTCATCCACATGCTCACAAACATACATTTATTTACAGCTATATCTTTATAAGTAATCATCTGATTTTTATGAAATTTTTATGGTTTGTCGAAAGTAGCCTGCAGATAACACCTGCCTAATATCAACCTTCTGCGCACTTTAAATCGTGCTAAATTAATATGTCTTATATTATAAAGCCGCATGGCTTACTGACTCACTGACTGACATTAATGTTTACCCACTTCCAGAAGAGCTAGAGAATTGTGGTTAGCGCCATTCGACGCGCAACGTCCATATTGTGAACCAAAATAATTATACAAAGTTCACTTTTCCCCCTCCTTCCCCCCTTAAAAAAATAAAAATGGGTGACTTGATTTTTAAGCTGGTTTGTAAGCTTATTGCGGCTAAACGGTAAGTTGTATTAGAAAATGGATAGCACAAGTGGTGACTGATTTTAAAAGATCTACAACTTTAGTCCTATGAGTTTTTGTCGTATCATCATCGGTTGTACCCTAGATTAGATGGTGATAATTTTGTTATTTTTTGGTTTTATTATTTTCCATTTTTGTCTTTGAATGGCCATAGTTTCTATAATAGTTGGCCGATTTTATTTCTGATTACGGCGATTGAATCTCACACTAATGCTCTTTAAATTGAGTATATTTTATTTCATTAGTTCATCCTACTTGCTGAGAACATGAGAGTAAACTTTTTCCCGTGCGCCGTGTCACGTGACCACTTTTTTTTGTTTTTAATATTGTGTCGTATATCATTTTAAAGGCCTTGATATGTACATTAAAGCTATTTTATTTGTTGATTTTTTAAAAAATTTGTACATATACTTTTGTACCGATTTATAATTTTGTTGTAGGTTAAAGGGTTTTAATACTTTTTTGATATTAGGTTTTTTATTTATTAGGTTGGTTTTTTATTTTATTTATGTATTTATTAGTTAAATGAATGCCCTTTTGTATTGTTTGTTTTTTAAAAATATAAATTAGTACCTCAGAGTACAGGGGTACAAATGTTAAAGTTAATCTTTTATAATATGATGTATATCGTTGAAAAGCTCTTGCATAGTAGATTAATTTTTGTTATATTCTATTTTGTGTTATTTTTAGTTTTGAGGGGGGTAAAATAAAAAAAAACTGTTTATACAGCGGTTTCTACGATTTGGTTGCAGTTTTATATTTGTTTATTTTATATGTTATTAATTATATGTGCTCTAACTTTTGGTGCTTGTTGGAGGCTTTGTTTCTCCAACAAATGTTTAAATTTCTTCAACTTTATTAAATATTTACTGGAACAGAGCCGCGCCGTTCCAACTTTTTGATTATGTTTATTAAGGTATGTTTCATAATTTGGTCTTTTCTTTGCGAGGAAGCTATGTGCCACATTAATTGGCAGAGTATTTTTTATTATAACACTAGGAATATAATAATATATTATTTAAACTAAGTTAAAAGAAGAAAACTAGAATTCAAAAGAATAATTTTAACATGATCAAAACCGTACTATGAAATATATATTAAACCAATAATAATATTTAATAATATATATTATTGAAATACAATAATTTAAAAGGACTTTTTCTGTAGTCTGTAGGGTAGTTAACAAATAGGACGAGTTCGTTAACCAGCATAATCAGCCCAGCCCTATCAAGGTGGAGACCATTTATAAGTTTGTTTTAGCTATAAATGTTGAGCCATTTTTTTTCATAATGACGTGAAATGAATGTCTTCATATCCATTTTTGTACTTGGTCCAAACCAAACGCAATGAAACTATGTGGTACAGTTTCAAACACTTTTTTCATAATGACGTGAAATGAATGTCTTCATATCCATTTTTGTACTTAGTCCAAACCAAATGCAATGAAACTATGTGGTACAGTCTCAAACAATTTTTTCATAATGACGTGAAATGAATGTCTTCATATCCATTTTTGTACTTAGTCCAAACCAAACGCAATGAAACTATGTGGTACAGTTTCAAACACTTTTTTCACAATGACGTGAAATGAATGTCTTCATATCCATTTTTGTACTAAGTCCAAACCATACGCAATGAAACTATGTGGTACAGTTTCAAACACTTTTTTCATTATGACGTGAAATGAATGTCTTCATATCCATTTTTGTACTTGGTCCAAACCAAACGCAATGAAACTATGTGGTACAGTTTCAAACAATTTTTTCATAATGACGTGAAATGAATGTCTTCATATCCATTTTTGTACTTAGTCCAAACCAAACGCAATGAAACTATGTGGTACAGTTTCAAACAATTTTTTCATAATGACGTGAAATGAATGTCTTCATATCCATTTTTGTACTTAGTCCAAACCAAACGCAATGAAACTATGTGGTACAGTTTCAAACACTTTTTTCACAATGACGTGAAATGAATGTCTTCATATCCATTTTTGTACTAAGTCCAAACCATACGCAATGAAACTATGTGGTACAGTTTCAAACACTTTTTTCATTATGACGTGAAATGAATGTCTTCATATCCATTTTTGTACTTGGTCCAAACCAAACGCAATGAAACTATGTGGTACAGTTTCAAACAATTTTTTCATAATGACGTGAAATGAATGTCTTCATATCCATTTTTGTACTTAGTCCAAACCAAACGCAATGAAACTATGTGGTACAGTTTCAAACAATTTTTTCATAATGACGTGAAATGAATGTCTTCATATCCATTTTTGTACTTAGTCCAAACCAAACGCAATGAAACTATGTGGTACAGTTTCAAACACTTTTTTCACAATGACGTGAAATGAATGTCTTCATATCCATTTTTGTACTAAGTCCAAACCATACGCAATGAAACTATGTGGTACAGTTTCAAACACTTTTTTCATTATGACGTGAAATGAATGTCTTCATATCCATTTTTGTACTTGGTCCAAACCAAACGCAATGAAACTATGTGGTACAGTTTCAAACAATTTTTTCATAATGACGTGAAATGAATGTCTTCATATCCATTTTTGTACTTAGTCCAAACCAAACGCAATGAAACTATGTGGTACAGTTTCAAACAATTTTTTCATAATGACGTGAAATGAATGTCTTCATATCCATTTTTGTACTTAGTCCAAACCAAACGCAATGAAACTATGTGGTACAGTTTCAAACACTTTTTTCATAATGACGTGAAATGAATGTCTTCATATCCATTTTTGTACTTAGTCCAAACCAAACGCAATGAAACTATGTGGTACAGTTTCAAACAATTTTTTCATAATGACGTGAAATGAATGTCTTCATATCCATTATTGTACTTAGTCCAAACCAAACGCAATGAAACTATGTGGTACAGTTTCAAACACGTTTTTCATAATGACGTGAAATGAATGTCTTCATATCCATTTTTGTACTTAGCCCAAACCAAACGCAATGAAACTATGTGGTACAGTTTCAAACAATTTTTTCATAATGACGTGAAATGAATGTCTTCATATCCATTTTTGTACTTAGTCCAAACCAAACGCAATGAAACTATGTGGTACAGTTTCAAACACTTTTTTCATAATGACGTGAAATGAATGTCTTCATATCCATTTTTGTACTTAGTCCAAACCAAACGCAATGAAACTATGTGGTACAGTTTCAAACAATTTTTTCATAATGACGTGAAATGAATGTCTTCATATCCATTATTGTACTTAGTCCAAACCAAACGCAATGAAACTATGTGGTACAGTTTCAAACACGTTTTTCATAATGACGTGAAATGAATGTCTTCATATCCATTTTTGTACTTAGCCCAAACCAAACGCAATGAAACTATGTGGTACAGTTTCAAACAATTTTTTCATAATGACGTGAAATGAATGTCTTCATATCCATTTTTGTACTTAGTCCAAACCAAACGCAATGAAACTATGTGGTACAGTTTCAAACACTTTTTTCATAATGACGTGAAATGAATGTCTTCATATCCATTTTTGTACTTAGTCCAAACCAAACGCAATGAAACTATGTGGTACAGTTTCAAACAATTTTTTCATAATGACGTGAAATGAATGTCTTCATATCCATTATTGTACTTAGTCCAAACCAAACGCAATGAAACTATGTGGTACAGTTTCAAACACGTTTTTCATAATGACGTGAAATGAATGTCTTCATATCCATTTTTGTACTTAGCCCAAACCAAACGCAATGAAACTATGTGGTACAGTTTCAAACAATTTTTTCATAATGACGTGAAATGAATGTCTTCATATCCATTTTTGTACTTAGTCCAAACCAAACGCAATGAAACTATGTGGTACAGTTTCAAACACTTTTTTCATAATGACGTGAAATGAATGTCTTCATATCCATTTTTGTACTTAGTCCAAACCAAACGCAATGAAACTATGTGGTACAGTTTCAAACAATTTTTTCATAATGACGTGAAATGAATGTCTTCATATCCATTATTGTACTTAGTCCAAACCAAACGCAATGAAACTATGTGGTACAGTTTCAAACACGTTTTTCATAATGACGTGAAATGAATGTCTTCATATCCATTTTTGTACTTAGCCCAAACCAAACGCAATGAAACTATGTGGTACAGTTTCAAACAATTTTTTCATAATGACGTGAAATGAATGTCTTCATATCCATTTTTGTACTTAGTCCAAACCAAACGCAATGAAACTATGTGGTACAGTTTCAAACACTTTTTTCATAATGACGTGAAATGAATGTCTTCATATCCATTTTTGTACTTAGTCCAAACCAAACGCAATGAAACTATGTGGTACAGTTTCAAACAATTTTTTCATAATGACGTGAAATGAATGTCTTCATATCCATTATTGTACTTAGTCCAAACCAAACGCAATGAAACTATGTGGTACAGTTTCAAACACGTTTTTCATAATGACGTGAAATGAATGTCTTCATATCCATTTTTGTACTTAGCCCAAACCAAACGCAATGAAACTATGTGGTACAGTTTCAAACACTTTTTTCAGATCGGTTGCGCATGAGATTTCAATTGCATTATCAACTTCTTGTTCACTAAGATTTAACATTTCTTCCTTTTCAATTTCGACAGAAAAAGGATATTTTTAATCCACATATTATTTGAAGGAATATACGGAAAGTAGTCTTTAAAACTATTTATTAGCTCCGTAAGATGTTCTTGAATTGAAACTGATGGTGTTTCTAGATGTAAATCTCCTTCATCATAGTTTTCATGGGTTTCAAAAAATGTATATGTAATGTTCCAAAAAATTTAAAATGTCTTCATTAAATTAATAAAGAAAATACCTTTTTTTTCTAAGATAGGTTTAAATAAAAATATTTATTGATAATAATTTCATTTTAATTTTTATAATAGAACACCAAATATTTAACCGAAAACATTTTTTTCATATTTTTACATTGTTTTCGCGCCCCGTCAAAAATTTTTTACGACCCGGTGCCGGGTAGTGACCCACATTTTGGGAAACGCTGGTCTAGCCCAATCCATTCTCAAGATTGTAAATAGCGAAAGAAGAAGCGTTAGAAGAATTTCTTAATTTAGTTATTTGGTTTATTTGTTTCTCATATAAAGAGAAAGTATTGTGATGGCGCGAAAATTAATTTTGAAATTTTGATGGATTTACACGCTTAAGTCCTCGAAGTCCAAAATAAGTAGTTTTTTTAAAAAAAAGTCTGTCTGTGCAAACGCCTAGAGCGTAAACTACTGGGCCAATTTTGACGAAATTTGGCATAAATGTTCAGACAAATCATTTCCCGAGGTGATATTGAGAAATGACTTTTTGCTCCAAATTTGGGGGCGCTATCCCCCAAAAACTTTGAAAAAAACGTGAAAGAAGTATTTCTCGAAAACGGTTCCGAAGATTTTAATTTAAAAAATTCAAAAATGCAGTCCATTTAAAAAAAAAAAAAAAAAAAAAAAAAAAAAAAAAAAAAAAAAAATCTAACGATATAAGCCGTTTTTCAAGGAAAAATATAGTTCCTGAGTAAATAGCTTTAAACGCGGCTGGGTTCGATTCCCCGCCGAGGAGGTTATTTTTATGATAAATTTTGATAAAATGTTCAATAGTAATTAAATGTACACACAAAAACTAATAAATGGAAAACACTGGGCTAAGTAATTATGTAATTGTCTGAGTTTTCTCGGACCGATTTTTTTGCGTTTAAAAAGAATAACTATGATTTTTTCGTTGATTTGTTTAAAAAAAAAATAGGGGAGGGGATACGAAAAACGCCATTTTCAAGGACACATGACACAAAGATGAATAGGTTATTAACCAATTATTATGTGATTAGTACACATACCACATCTGTAAAGTTTCAAATTTTTGTGCTACTTTTACTATGTGATTAGTACACATACCACATCTGTAAAGTTTCAAATTTTTGTGGTACTTTCGGAGATCAGATGCGTCATACAGACATACATACCGACAGGCAAGCGTAGGAATGTATAAGGGTCCTCGTTTTTGCCTACGGACCTTAACAAAGAGGTAAGAGGAGAAGGTTTCATTAAGGTTTGAAGCGGCACCGCGATAAAGTTGGTCTGGAACTAACTTTTCACGCGACAGCCATCGATTAATCAGGCCGCGCGGCGTTCCACGAGCTGTGAAACAGCTTCCGTAATAGGAACAGACTTATAAAGAAAGTTTGAAAGCAGCTTTGAAAATGCTATAGAGCTTCCAAAGTCAGCATTGATTATGGACGACCTTATATTGAACAATGAAAGAGACGACCTACGAGAGAGAGCGCCTATCAAACCCGAGTGGACCAAGGATAGAAATAATCTTTAACCATCAGATTAAGTGGACCAATGGAAGAACAGAAGAATCAAAGTGGTGATGCCATACTCCAGTATGCTTTACCAAATTACTCATGAGTAGACCTATGAGAGACATCAGCTTAGCCATCCTAAGAGGACCAAAGATGGGAGTAAACCCGAGTGGACCAAGGATAAAAATAATCTTTAACCATCAGATTAAGTGGACCAATGGAAGAACAGAAGAATCAAAGTGGTGATGCCATACTCCAGTATGCTTTACCTAATTACTCATGAGTAGACCTATGAGAGACATCAGCTTAGCCATCCTAAGTGGACCAAAGATAGGAGTAAGCCCGAGTGGACCAAGGATAGAAATAATAACTAGTAGTAGTAGTAGTAAGGTACGGGTAGGACGAACCACTTGTTGGAACCTAGCAATTAGGCCTTCATTCGGGCCCTATTTACTATAGCCCCGGCAGAGAGTTCCAGCCACTTCACACCATCATACCTCTGTACATTGTACCGCCAAAGCGAGTATGATGAGCCATGTAAATCAGAGTATCACGGCGAGGGATTGAACCCCGACCTCCTGATCCATTGATGGTTGAGCAGACGTGGTTTTACCCACACGGTCACTCTAGCTCCCTTGAAATAATTAATAACCACCTAATTAAATGAACCAATAAACGAACCGAAGAATCAAAGCGATAATGCACCATTAAGTTTAACTTAACCTCACTCTATTGCTATGTGTGATCGTGGCTCTTGTACTACGATGAATGTTGTATAAATAACTTCACAATCATTTTTTCAATAGGGTACGTCCAGAGAGCACAATGATTCCAATTCAAACTCAGATTCCGAAAGCAAGCACATGTTATGTCGGCTTGAGAAAAGCAGTTTGTGACCAGGGTGGAAGTAGACAGAGACAGATTCCATTTTCATAATCATAGATAAAGTAAAACATCCATTAACTACTGAAGGGACCAATCAAAAGTGGTCACTGAAGGGGCTAATCAAAAGTGGTCACTGAAGGGGCCAATAAAAGTGGTCACTATAAGCAGGTTGTTACATTACCCAATTTAGGAAAAAATAAAGATTACAGGGGAACCAAAATAAGTGATACGCTTGACCAGGTGGTCAAAAGTGACTACCTTACACGGATGGTCATGTTGCAACGCGTTGGTAGGTCCTTTATTTAGAGGAAGTAGAGGGATATGTTGCCTGCTTCCATTGCAGTTAAAGAGGGGTGGGTGGAATCCCGCTTAAACTGCTATGATCAATTCTCGTGCCTTGAATCTGAATTAGAATCGGTATCAGCAGAACCTTCTACTTTATTCTCCGATATTTTACTTTCATCTTCATTATACACCTTCACAACATCCAAATGTCTACACTACGTATATTATTAAGGGAAAGAAACAGATTTTAATCAAGCAAAACAATTAAATACTTCTAAAACAAACAACCTATGCTTATCCTTATCCTATGCCTATGGTAATGGTTTCCCTCGTCTCTGTTATCTGTTATTGAACGTCCTAAATAAATAAACTTCCTTGCTTCCTCAATACCTCTCTTTAGACAAATCCCTTTAACAACAACTTCAACTCAATGTTATTATTGTATATTTCAATGATTATTATCATTCTTAATCCTATTTTCATAACATTTCCGTAAAATCTATTATTTAATCCTCAGTATTACTTTATTTAATTTCCTTTATAATCATTAAAGATTTTTAAAGGAATTTGAAACTTACCTTTATTTCAATAAGGATTCAATAGTTTTTATAAATATTTTTGTTTGGGATCATCCGTCTAAATTATTTTATGAGATAACGTTCGTGAGATAAAAATAAGTCGGGCGATACTTTGCGAGATACAGTTTAGGATGACGATTTATATGAGACAGTTTATGATGATGGTGTATTAGAGAGTGCATGGAGATGTATGGAGGTGTATGGACGAAGTATGAGGCAATGTATGAGAGAGGGAATGAAGATGGAGTATGATGACGCTGTATGAGACAGTGTATGATGAAGATGTATGAGAGAGTGAATGAAGATGGAGTATGATGGCGATGTATAAGACAGTGTAGGAAGAAGTTGTGGAGTGAAGATGAATGTGACAGTGTATAATTACGATGTATGAGA
The DNA here is from genome assembly GCA_951217055.1 of Gerris lacustris. NCBI lineage: Eukaryota > Metazoa > Arthropoda > Insecta > Hemiptera > Gerridae > Gerris > Gerris lacustris. The sequence goes on from OX578277.1 coordinate 13,891,939, forward strand.
GAGTGAATGAAGATGGAGTATGATGGCGATGTATAAGACAGTGTAGGAAGAAGTTGTGGAGTGAAGATGAATGTGACAGTGTATAATTACGATGTATGAGAGAGTGAATGAAGATGAAGTATGATGGCGATGTATAAGACAGTGTAGGAAGAAGTTGTGGAGTGAAGATGAATGTGACAGTGTATAATTACGATGTATGAGAGAGTGAATGAAGATGGAGTATGATGGCGATGTATAAGACAGTGTAGGAAGAAGTTGTGGAGTGAAGATGAATGTGACAGTGTATAATTACGATGTATAAGAGAGTGAATGAAGATGGAGTATGATGGCGATGTATGAGACAGTGTATGAAGAAGGTGTGGAGTAAAGATGAATGTGACAGTGTATAATTACGATGTATGAGAGAGTAAATGAAGATGGAGTATGATGGCGATGTATAAGACAGTGTATGAAGAAGTTGTGGAGTGAAGATGAATGTGATAGTGTATAATTACGATGTATGAGAGAGTAAATGAAGATGGAGTATGATGGCGATGTATGAGACAGTGTATGAAGAAGGTGTGGAGTAAAGATGAATGTGACAGTGTATAATTACGATGTATGAGAGAGTAAATGAAGATGGAGTATGATGGCGATGTATGAGACAGTGTATGAAGAAGGTGTGGAGTAAAGATGAATGTGACAGTGTATAATTACGATGTATGAGAGAGTAAATGAAGATGGAGTATGATGGCGATGTATGAGACAGTGTATGATGGTGATGCACGAGAGAAGCAACTATATATGTACTCAAAGAGTTGAAGAGAAAGAGGGAGCTTAGTGTAAAATCCTTGCTTCAAAAAGTAGCAACAATTTTAGAGAAACCAGGTGCTTCCAAGCGACAAGAAAACTAAACTATTATATTGTTATGAATAATTTGAGTTTCTTTGTTTCAGATTGGGTGAGCTGGAGAACCAGCTGAAAGCTAACTGCCAAACAATGCCCTCTGTTGTTGAGGAGCTGAAACAAGATTTAGAACTGTTCAGGAACAAATTGGAGACAACTAAACATCTCTCCTGGCTTAGTAAGTTCATTCTTAGTAATCCTTTTTTTTAAGGTTAATAAAATAAAAAGAAGGATAAATGTACGTTTTCCTAGACGGGTCTCCAGCAATAGATGCTGCGAGATAGTCGCCCAGTTTTAAAATAGTCTTCTGATGTATTTTTGTCGTCTGAACGCACTGAAACTACTCCGAAGTTCATGCCTTTTGGAGGGGGAAACGTTTTTATTTACACAATGTGCGACGTATGAAAAATTCCCCAAAAATTGTTTTTATTTTTGAAGTGAAACTTCTTTAGCCGCGGTAGAGTGAATTCATTTGGATGAGACGACATCGTGAAACAAAGTTCGCGTTTCGAGACTCGTTCAAGTGAAATATTTTTAAAGTGAACTTAACGAAATTGCAAGTTTTTGTTTTGATATTCGTCTGTGATAGTTTTTTTTAACAACTGCCGGCCTGATTTACCTGTAAAAAATATTTTACTTGGACGGGTCTCGAACCTCCGACCCCTGAAATATAATCCAGATGTGGAAACTATTACACCACGGGGGTAGTTGAATTACACACTACACAGAATTGGTATATAAGCGTATTATTATACAGTAGAACCTCGATAAGAAGTGTCTCAAGGGGATTAGGGAAACAGTCTTGTTATCAAGGTGCTCTTTTTGTTGAGGGTCGTGTTATCAAGGTTATTTTGGCTATCAGTCGTGTTATTGAGGTTAATGGGCGGGGTTTTCAAGTCTAGACTTGTTCAAAGTCGACCCATTCCTGTATAAAGACGCGTTATAGAGGTTAACTTCTCAAAATGACTTGTTATAGAGGTTCTGAGTTACGTTGTGAATTGGAAAAAATCCGTGTTATAGAGGTTGTTTGGATAATAATAGCCGCGTTACAGAGGTTAATTTAGCATTATGTGTTATGGAAATCTCAAGGGGATTTGAAAATTGCACTTGTAATTGAGATTGTCTTCTTATTGAGGGTCGTGTAAGCGTGGTTCTACTGTATACACTTTAATAAGTGACATATATAAAGGTTTTCGTGTTTTTTCTTCATTATTCGCTAAAATTTTATGGAAATATTTTATTAATTGAAATTATGTTTCTTTGAGAAGTTATCTGACTGTGGCGGCATTCTAAACTCTTGTTTATAGTAGTAGTAGTAGTTACCTAGTACTTCCTACTAGACGGGTAGGACGAACCACTTGTTCGAACCTCGCAATCAGGCCTTACAGTAGACCCATTTTACTTGCCCCGTGGTGGAAAGTTCCAGCTACTTCACACATCATAGTTTATTAGTAAGCTATACTAGGCATCGCGTGGCTCTATCATTGAAGCGAGCGTATAGTAATAAATATGGATTGAATATTGAAAAAAATAGATTATCGTGAATCATGATGAGTTGATAGATATAGGGTATGATAGTAGTACAGCGGCTAGTAGTAAGGGAACCACCCCGCATTCTTACTATTCCTCTAACCACACATCTCCATTTCAATATTTATAATTTGTATCTCTTTGCTACAAACAAACTACTGCATGTATCAAATTGAAATTTTGCATGCCTGTTTCAATTGTACATCAGATGGTGTCTATGAAGTTTTATTAAAATCGTTTCGTTAGAACGTAAGATATCGGTAAAAATGTTGTTTTCTCTATTTTAAACGTTTAGGTCCGCTTTAATAGTTTTAGCGATCTTTATTAATTCATAGCGGTGTCGCTGTTGGTTTTACTAAAAAATGTTATTTGAAAAAAATGTTCGTCTCATCGAATAGACGATGATGGAATCTTTTCCCGTCCTGAAATTCCAATTTAATTTTTGAACCTCTCGTTTACGCGAGCGTTGCGCGCGAACTCTTGGACGGATCACGCTGTCCAATGAACTTAGCCTGAGTATTAGTAAGAGGATCATGAATACCAAATTTCAACTAAATCGGTCAACATTTCCTCAAGTTATCGTCACACGCGTGAACGTTACTGACAGACAGACATACAGAAAGACAGACAGACAGACAAGATGCATAGTTTGTTGAATGTAAGAAGCGTGCATCAAAGTGTGGGAGAAGAGAACCCCTTAGGAGGTGCCCTCGCCCTGCTCCGTCCTCGAACCATAGATACAAATCACATCTCATGACACGTATCGAACCCACATCAAAGTGTGGGGGAAGAGAACCTCTCATAGGGTGCCCTCGCCCTGCTCCGTCCGCGATTCATAGATGCAATTCAGAGTACCATGGCACGGGATCGAACACACGACCTCGAGTTGCCTCAACTCAGTGATAGCTGTGCGGCGCCTTTAGCACCTCGGCCATCCTGGCTCCCTCTAAACTCTTGTTTATAAATATGTATATTGCGTATTCAATTAATTACTTATAAAATATGCATCAATTAAATATGGTTTATAAAGCTATTTCATTATGAATTAAATCGAAGTAATAACAATTCTAGTGTTTCCTTTATCTTGGAACCAATAAATGCTCATTTCAATGAACATAGTATATTAGTGAAGCAATTTGATTTGATATACGAGAAAAATCGCGTAATGTCCTTCTTCTAGGAACGATTTAAATTATGAATTATTTGTCTGACATATTTATACAATTATATTATACTAGGCATCGCGTGGCTCTATATCATTGAAGCGAGCGTATAGTAATTGAAGCGAGCGTAGCGAGCTTCCTCCATTCAACGAAATATGCTCCGTGTCTGTCTGTCTGTCTGTCTGTCTGTCTGTCTGTCTGTCTGTCTGTCTGTCAGTAACGTTCACGCGTGTGACGATAACTTGAGTAAAAGTTGACCGATTTAGTTGAAATTTGGTATACATGATCCTCTTACTAATACTCAGGCTAAGTTCGTTGGACAGCGTGATCCGTCCAAGAGTTCGCGCGCAACGCTCGCGTAAACGAGAGGTTCAAAAATTAAATTGGAATTTCAGGACGGGAAAAGATTCTATCATCATCTATTCGATGAGACGAACATTTTTTTCAAATAACATTTTTTAGTAAAACCAACAGCGACACCGCTATGAATTAATAAAGATCGCTAAAACTATTAAAGCGGGCCTAAACGTTTAAAATAGAGAAAACAACCTTTTTACCGATATCTTACGTTCTAACGTAACGATTTTAATAAAACTTCATAGACACCATCTGATGCACAATTGAAACAGGCATGCAAAATTTCAATTTGATACATGCAGTAGTTTGTTTGTAGCAAAGAGATACAAATTATAAATATTGAAATAGAGATGTGTGGTTAGTGGAAAAGTAAGAATGCGGGGTGGTTCCCTTACTACTAGCCGCTGCACTACTACCAGACCCATTATCTATCAACTCATCATGATTCACAATAATCTTTTTTTTCAATATTCAATACATATTTATTACTATGCGCTCGCTTCAATGATAGAGCCACGCGATGCCTAGTAAATATGTATTGAATATTGAAAAAAAAGATTATTGTGAATCATGATGAGTTGATAGATAATGGGTCTGGTAGTAGTGCAGCGGCTAGTAGTAAGGGAACCACCCCGCATTCTTACTATTCCACTAACCACACATCTCTATTTCAATATTTATAATTTGTATCTCTTTGCTACAAACAAACTACTGCATGTATCAAATTGAAATTTTGCATGCCTGTTTCAATTGTGCATCAGATGGTGTCTATGAAGTTTTATTAAAATCGTTAAGTTAGAACGTAAGATATCGGTAAAAAGGTTGTTTTCTCTATTTTAAACGTTTAGGCCCGCTTTAATAGTTTTAGCGATCTTTATTAATTCATAGCGGTGTCGCTGTTGGTTTTACTAAAAAATGTTATTTGAAAAAAATGTTCGTCTCATCGAATAGATGATGATAGAATCTTTTCCCGTCCTGAAATTCCAATTTAATTTTTGAACCTCTCGTTTACGCGAGCGTTGCGCGCGAACCCTTGGACGGATCCCGCTGTCCAACGAACTTAGCCTGAGTATTAGTAAGAGGATCATGTATACCAAATTTCAACTAAATCGGTCAACTTTTACTCAAGTTATCGTCACACGCGTGAACGTTACTGACAGACAGACAGACAGACAGACAGACAGACACGGAGCATATTTCGTTGAATGTAGGAAGCTCTGGGGATTTGTTAGTGGACAAATGAAAAGAGTTGTAGAAAGTTGAATTGAAATAACACTAGGCATCGCGTGGCTCTATCATTGAAGCGAGCGTATTGCAATGAAATACTGAATATTGAAATTTATTAATCATGATGAATGTCATAGTTGAAGATAAGTGGAAGAGGGTAGTGTAGAGAAGAGTAGGGGTACTCGGTACAAAGCTTTACTTCCTAAACAAACCTATACACTATACGACTATTATAACAATCTTTACCACCCGCGGTAGCTTTTAAACAATTATTATAAATGTATCTCGTCACTACGCAAAGAATTTTGCTTGTATCAAGTTGAAATTTTGCATACCTGTTTCAATTGTGCATTAGATGGTGTATATGAAGTTTTATTAAAATCGTTTCGTTAGAACGTAAGATATCGGTAAAAAGGTTGTTTTCACTATTATAAACGTTTAGGTCCGCTTTAATAGTTTTAGCGATCTTTATTAATTCATAGCGGTGTCGCTGTTGGTTTTACTAAAAAATGTTATTCGAAAAAAATGTTCGTCTCATCGAATAGATGATGATAGAATCTTTTCCCGTCCTGAAATTCCAATTTAATTTTTGAACCTCTCGTTTACGCGAGCGTTGCGCGCGAACTCTTGGACGGATCCCGCTGTCCAACGAACTTAGCCTGAGTATTAGTAAGAGGATCATGTATACCAAATTTCAACTAAATCGGTCAACTTTTACTCAAGTTATCGTCACACGCGTGAACGTTACTGACAGACAGACAGACAGACAGACACGGAGCATATTTCGTTGAATGTAGGAAGCTCTGGGGATTTGTTAGTGGACAAATGAAAAGAGTTGTAGAAAGTTGAATTGAAATAACACTAGGCAACGCGTGGCTCTATCATTGAAGCGAGCGTATTGCAATGAAATACTGAATATTGAAATTTATTAATCATGATGAATGTCATAGTTGAAGATAAGTGGAAGAGGGTAGTGTAGAGAAGAGTGGGGGTACTCGGTACAAAGCTTTACTTCCTTAACAAACCTATACACTATACGACTATAACAATCTTTACCACCCGCGGTAGCTTTTAAACAATTATTATAAATGTATCTCGTCACTACGCAAAGAATTTTGCTTGTATCAAGTTGAAATTTTGCATACCTGTTTCAATTGTGCATTAGATGGTGTATATGAAGTTTTATTAAAATCGTTTCGTTAGAACGTAAGATATCGGTAAAAAGGTTGTTTTCACTATTATAAACGTTTAGGTCCGCTTTAATAGTTTTAGCGATCTTTATTAAGTCATAGCGGTGTCGCTGTTGGTTTTAGTAAAAAATGTTATTTGAAAAAAATGTTCGTCTCATCGAATAGATGATGATAGAATCTTTTCCCGTCCTGAAATTCCAATTTAATTTTTGTACCTCTCGTTTACGCGAGCGTTGCGCGCGAACTCATGGACGGATCACGCTGTCCAACGAACTTAGCCTGAGTATTAGTAAGAGGAACATTTATACCAAATTTCAACTAAATCGGTCAACTTTTACTCAAGTTATCGTCACATGCGTGAACGTTACTGACAGACAGACAGACGGACAGACAGACAGACACGGAGCATATTTCGTTGAATAAAGGAAGCTCGCTACGCTCGCTTCAATTATATTTTGCTTCCAAGGTAACAGAGGCTATGTGATTGTTCTGAAGAACGAAAATATTTTATGTCTCCGATTTCAAAAATTCCAGGACGAAATCCGTTTCAGACATCAGGGAACATTTTTGGTTCCGTGTATGTCTGTCTGCCGCTCAATTTTTGCGAACCAACATATCTTAACTACACATCAGATTTTAATGAAATTTGTATAGTAGGTCATAAATTGTCCATTGTTGGTCGTATATTAGTTTCAACCTTCTGCGCCCATTTGTTTCTCTTCAACGAGAGCACAAACATACATTTATTTACACCTATTTCCATCCATTTTTTATGAAATTTGTCGAAAGTAGACCGCAGATAGCACCAGATTATTTTCAACCATCTGCGCTCTGCAACTTTTGCTTAATTGATACTTGAATAGGTCCAGAGTTAGGTGGGCATCGTTGGGCCCCTGATGAGTCGGACGCGACGAAACGATGCAGGACATGGCATAATGCCGGCATTATTTTGATGACGTATTGTGATGTTGGAACAGTTCCTATGAGCCATTTTTGCGTGGCACATCCCTTGGTGTCTCTCGCTCACACAAATTGTGTAAAATTAAACCAATTTTGATATATTAAAAACTGGGGAAATACTTAAATAAATGTGACATTAATGGCTCTTAAAAGCATAAAATCAATGAAGGACGAGTTAGGATGCGAATAAGCTATGTGCCACACTAATTGACAGTCTATTTAATATACCTTGTGATAATATTAGTGGTTTTAAATGTTATTATTATATAATTCCTGAATGAATTATATAATAATAACAAGAATAATAGTTATTTATCTAAAGGCAGCAAAATGGAATTTTAATGATGAGGGATTAAGTTAACCTCCGATCCGGAGGAGAGGGGCAGGCTATAAAAATTAACAATTAGGTAATTTAACTAATTGACCGAAATGACCTCGGCAGGCAATGAATACTCGAGTTAGAAATGTTTCCATTGCTGCCCCTTTGCATAAAATATTTTATCTAAAGGCAGAAAAAATAAACTGCTAAAATACCATCTTTATTTATTAACTATGTTTTTATTAATAAGATAATAACGTAGTTACTAAAATGAATTATTTATTAAATAAAAGGTCAAATAAGAAACATTGATATAATAACAATAAGTAAATAGCAAACTAAATCTACGACAGCAATGAATCAACAACAAAATGCAAAACGCGTATTGATAATTATAACAAACAAAACTTTTGAATGATTAATGCATAAAACAATGTAAACTTTTACTAACAAATTACTAAACCTATAGAAGATCTCTTGCAAATATTTTAATAAATTAAGAAAAGAAGTCATTAGGATAAATCAAGAAAAGCAGATGGTCTAATCTAGAATGACTTCAATACTAATAAGCATAGTCCGTAGGCTTCCGCGGGTAGATTAGTCATAAACAGCTTGGGTTTCCGGTGAAATCCGACGTTTCGCTTCCACTACTGAAAGCATCTTCCGGGGTGTGGTGCATCGTGATGTTGACTCGAAGCAAACACAGGATATACTGAAAACTAGAGAGAAGAACGGCGTATTTATAGTAGTTTCCTAGACTGTAGATTGTACCTGGATTTGCTGGGAGTTCCTTTACTCAGGCCGTTCTTCTCTCCAGTCGTCTATATGTCTTGTGATTGCTTCGAGTCAACATCACGATGCACCACACCCCTGAAGATGCTTCCAGTAGTAGAAGCGAAACGTCGGATTTCAACACCTTCGTGACGCAGGTTTCACCGGAAACCCAAGCTGTTTATGAATAATAAGCATGTTTACATGAAGCTGTAGTGTAGCTAGTTACTCCGCTTTTTTTTTTTTTAATGAAAGATTTGCTAATCAATGATAACTTACAGATGATAAACAGGATTAACAAATATAAACAAATTATTTAATAAATAAAAAGTTTATTAAAGAACACTTATTAAACTATAATATTATAAGGTTATAAGATAGAGATTATAATATAAACTATTATTTCCAACATAATAACAATAATTATATTGTAATAGGAGTAACCAATGCGTTCTTTCTCAAACAAGAAACTTATTTAAGAAATATTTGATGATAAGGAATTACTAGATGATCTGTAAATCGATTGTAATATTGAATGCAATAAAAAAATAAATATAAAATAATACCAATTTTTTTTTTTTGCTGCCTAAGCAGTAAAATTACATTTATCTCCAGTAAGGAGAAAAAGTTATAATTTCGAATTAGTTTAGAGTAGAGGGACTAAAGTAAGTCTTTTCTTCCCTGAACTCAAAAAGTAGGGAGAAAAAGTAAAACCAGGGAGAAAAAGAAGGATTGTCAACTTAATTATTTTTTAAATAAGTAGTAGAAAATGAATGGGGAATGTAGTGAAGTTGTTGAAATCAGGTTGGCGACATTGCTTTTTCGACCTTGTTTATTATTGTTTAAACCTGCATCTAAATAACCTTTTATTTGAGTTCAATTGCAATTCTTATTTGTTATTAATATTGAATCTCTTATATCTGCTATTAAAAGTGCTAATAATTATTGTTATTTATTAAAATAATAAATAAAACCTGTGCAATGGATGAAAATGTGTATTTTCTCCCTATTTGATATAAAATATTGTATGTACCTCGGGAGTAAAGTGCTATAATTCCCCTCGCGATAATTATTTAATTAGCGTTATTAAAAAAATCTAATTCCCTCGGCTACGCCTCAAGAACCAACTTATTCGCTCAGGGAATAATGGCTTACTTTACTCCCTAGGTGCCCTAGTCAGTTCAATAATGCCTCATTTTGCAGCAAGTAGATAATAGTATATTATGTTACCAGACTGAGATTGTGATTTTTTTGAAAAAACACTTCACAGTCGCGTAGCATATGCTATTTTTTCCGAGGTAGCAGACAATGAAAAAACATTAAATATTAATCAATATAATTACTAAGCAAATATTAGTACATACTTAAGATTTTGAGAAAAAGAAACCTTAAAGAGGTTACACTATAAAAAAAGATAAATAAAACGCATTGACATCTGGTGAATTTTAATCATACTAAAGCCGGCCTTACACCTTGCGATTTGTCGGTGCAATCTGAAGGAAGATAAATCGCACGATATATCGTTGCAACCTGGGAGCGTTTACACCACACCGATTTGTACCCCAATCTTCCTTAATAGACGAGCTGCAGTGTTGCCACTAACTTAATTTATTTATGATTATTTTAAGACCTAATATTTTTAATTCTATTTTATCTTATTACTGCATTCTTTTTTATAAATATAATCTATTATGAGTATTAATAAACCTTATTTTAGTAATACTCATTTATTTTATAAATTATTATTTATTTTATACCTTATTTTATAAATTCGTCATATTTTTTAGGTAAAATGCTCAAATAATTTAGGTTAAAGATTATATATATAAAAAAAAAAAAAAAAAAAAAAATGTTATGTGTAGCAAGGAATGTGGGCGCGGCTTAGCCTGAAAAAAATCCTCAGCAAACCAATTTTTGCTGCCTAGGCAGTAAATTTAGTAAAATATATGTAGTGGAAGGAAGGTAGAGATCGGGGTTGGCCCGCAGGTTGTACAACCTCCCTTTACACGCACCGACTTGTCGTCACCGATCTCACAGATTGAATAAGTTTTGCTTCGATCTACAACCCAACCCCAACCCCGATATCGTCATACAATTTCCATTTACACCTTACGATATATCGGTGCGATTTATCGTTCCGACCAGATTGCAACGACAAATCGCAAGGTGTAAGGCCGGCTTAAGAAGCATTTCTACAAAGAATCTAAAAACGGCAGTTTTGATAACTACCCGTAGTACGAAAAAAATGTTTTATCTCCTAGGAGGTAAACAAATTTTTAAATACAGCTTAGGAGTAATGAAATAGTACATTACGCGTCGAGTGCGGAAAGTAGCATTTTGCATGCGAGTGTGGAGTTTGCACCCGAGCGATAGCGAGGGTGGTAAAACCACACGAGCAATGCAAAATGCCGTTTTCGCACGAGTTGCGTACCGTACTTTATCTACGATTGTTAGATTTAAATAATAAATACAGAAACAAATAAACTTGCTGTATGTAAGTTCGTATCTCTCTCTTGATAAAGATGGCATTAATTCATTAGTTGTATTTTTTGCCGAATTAATTATTTCTGGAGGATTATTATTCTCCACATTTTCGTCAAAGTCACTTGATTCACTCATTGTTTTTCACTAAAAACTCGATATAAACAGTTACTTTAATAAAAGAACAGCAAATAAGTTTTGTTAAATGTAAACAAACTTGCTAATCGTGCGCAAAGCTGAAGAATTCCTCTTCTTTACCGCACTAGTGTGGTAAAGAAGAGGAATTATTCAGAACTATGAGAGGGCATGCGCAATGAATACAAGTACGTAAAGAATCACTTTCTACGCATCTAAACAAAGATATAATGTTTATATTTCGTATCAATCGTAGATAAAGATTTTTTAAGTCCACGTAATGAAAAAATGGGATTTTAGCTATGTTTTTTAGGCTCTAAAGTTACTATTTCACAGCCTACCACCACGGAAAAATAATATTGCAATATCTCTTAACAGCTCGTTCACTGTTGTTTTCTTTTTGATGTAATGGAAGGTTTCAGCTGCATAGGTTACTTTTATGGTTATTGCAAGGTTTTGATTAACTCCAACTAATTAATTTAGATTGCTTTATCTAAACAATACAGAGGCGTCCAATTAGATTGAAAGTGTGTCGTTCAATCATATCGAACAATGAAATGTAACCGACTAAACCCGCCTTTGTTAAAGGCCTTACTTTATCCTGTAAAACACAATTTTTCAACCAATGCCATTTTTCGATCCATAATGTTTCATGGTCCAATGTTACCACGAGAGTCACCAATTGCAGTTCATTGAATCGCATCTTTGATAGAGGTGGTTAGAGAATGTTTGGTCCCTACAACAATATTTAACAATTATCGATACCCGATCCATATATAATTTGGCTGGACTAAGGGTTCAAAAATGTTCCCTGATGTCTGAAACTGGATTTCTGCATGGTACTTTTGAATAGGGTGACATAAAGAAATGTTATATTTCAGAACGAGCGCATGGCTTTGGTTGCCTTCAGTAAACTTGGAAGGTAAATAAAAGCTTATTTATAAAAAAAAAAAATAATAATAATAATAATAATAACAATTATCATAACGTTACTCCGCAGTGTTTTGCCTTTCGGTGGGTGAAGCGAATAATAAAAATGTTTGCTCCTTGTTTAATGAGCGATTAAACAATATACGTACATACATACATAGATACGTACCTATATACATACATACATAAAAAAGTGTTAAATTTCAGAAATCGATTAAGAATGGTCTAAAACAGATTTCCATGGAGACAATTTTCAAAAATTCGCATTATAAACATTTTGAAGCCACTGCAATTTTCTTCGAAAATTCGCTAAAACGAAACCTTCAGTTTAGCGCCCCTGGCAGAGGCCTTACTCGTCACCGCTTAGCTACGACCTTGTTTATCAAAAGAAACAGAGGGTTAAGAATAATAATTTTTGTTGTCACAAGGACCTGTAGATAATCATGCTTACAGATTAAACCCTTTTTTCAGGTTTCCACAAGTAACTGAAAGTTAAATGCATTAAAGTTAGGTTAGAGGTTAAAGTATCTGAAGTTTAATGATCGCACCCTGAAAGGTTGCAATTCCGGTAAAAAGCACAGTAGTTATATATAAATATATTTGTAATCTACTCTTTAGTAGCTTTTATTTGATACCCATCTCGAAGATTAAAAAAAAATATAAAAATTTAAACTTTGCAAATTTTTACGCATTACACATGCGCATATTAAATGTTAACCTTCTCTATATTTTTCCTATGTGTGGGTCAAAAACTTGAGCCAGTATTTTAAATTTCACATCCCTAGCATTAACGGATCTGGGGATATGAACCGAAGAGTGACGGACAGACACATCACCCTCGTTATAAGGGTTTCGAGGGTGATCTACCAAAAACCTAAAAAGAATGGGCTAAAGAGCCAATGAGAGTTAAGGATTTTAAAATCCTAAGGTCTTATTAGCTCCCAACCCCATTTTTGACTTTCTCATAATAATTACTTTCTTATATAAAGAGGAAGTATTGAGATGGCGCGAAAATTCAAGTTTGCGATTTTGACGGATTTACACGGTTTGAGGCCCCCTGAGTCTAAAAAAGTGGTTTTAAAAAAATGTTTGTCCGTCATCTGTACAGACGCGTGGAGCCTCTGTAAACGAAATTTGGCATACATGTTCAGAAAGATCATACCCCGAGGCTAAACCGACGAATGAATTTCAGCTCCAAATTAGAGGGCGCTACCTCCCAAAACCTATTTCAAAAATTATTTCTCGAAAATAGTTCCGACGATTTTGATTATAAAATTCTAAAATGTAGACCAATTAAATTCAAATGTAACAATATAAGCAGTTTTCTTGTGAAAAATCTAGTTTCCGAGATATTGATGAAAATAAATCTGATTTTGTTGGAAATCGAAAACAGTAAGTTTCTTGGATCTGACAAAGTTAGTCTGAGTTGTCTGGGACCGTTTTATTTACTTTACCACGGAATCAAAGCACCAACAAACATTTGACTAAAAGAATTTAAAAGAATTGGAAGGTTGCTCATACTGTACCATGATGTACTATGATTTAGGTTACTCACTGAAGTTAAGGGATCATACTGCTGGGATTGTACTAGTACCTGTTAAGTTTAATCCAACTTACGGGTAATGCTATCGATTTAGGTTATAAGTAACCCAAGGTTAACTTTAATGTCATTCATACTTATAAATCCCACTTTTAAGTTGCTCCAACAACTTTGTTTACAAATACTTAATGATGTTATATTGTTTCAGGTTACTACAAGGATCTGCCTCCTACTTCACGTAAGCTCGAGTACAGGAGACGGAGTGATGCAAAGCAGAAACTAGTGAGGGAGCAGTTCTACCATATTTGGTAAGTTCATCTATAATTGTATATTTTTATAAACTAGCTGGGCTACACGTCGATATTTCAGGATGCTATATTCAATTAGATCTTTATTTAACTTTCAATTTTTTTTTATATATATTTAATTAGAAATTACCTATAATATCAAGAGAGCGATACCTAGTCCAGAATTAAGCTTTCAATTTTCCACAAGTCTAGAAGTCAACATACAATAGAACTAGACCGAGAAGTATCGCTTATAATTATAAAGTACCCATTTAGTACCTGTACCTTGAACAATCAATTCAACAGTTTTAGGTAGTAATCATACTATGGAAAGTTTAAATTTTAATTTTAATTAAATTATAATTATTATTAACAAAGGGAGACAGACAGAGAAAAATAGACTCCAGCGCCGGGACTTTCTCTGTCTGTCTCTCTTTGTTAATAATAATTATAATTTGATTTAAATTTAGATTTAAACTTTCCGTAGTATGAATACTACCTAAAACTAAAAAATGAAATAAAATATTAATTTTTTATACCGCAGCGAAACAGCCTGAGAGAGCTTAGGCTTGCCAAAGGATTTATACAACTTTATATGTAATAGATGAGACAGAGTTAACATTAAACCATATAATTGACATTCCAAACACGGTAGGCGCCACTTTACGGCAACATTGAGTAAACTCGAAGCGTGGAGCCGGGAAACGGACCCGGACCTCCATATAGAGAAATGCGGTGCCACCAATGAGCTACACGGGAAACCTTAAAATGTTAAACACCTTATTTAAGAAAAATAAATAGATAAGAGTATTGATATGTTTTCCCAAACTCTCCCGTCAGCTTTTTAAATTATATTAAATAATTATTACTCTAGATGTACAATAAATGAGATATTTATATTTAATACTTTTCACTTGGATGAGAAAAGTAGCTGTTCTTGCCTAAAATTAACTAAAAATATTTCGTCTGTGACAAAAATAAAGTGTGAATCTAGTATAAAAGAGAAATTGGAATCATTGATGAAATATAAGATTAATTACTCTCGAAATTCCTAAAAGTGAAAAAGCGAATGAAAAGGGAAATCCCAATCAGTAAGAATTCCAATTCATATATATATATATATATATATATATATATATATATATATATATATATATATATATATATATATATATATATATATATATATATATATATATATATATATATATATATATATATATATATATATATATATATATATATATATATATATATATATATATATATATATATATAATATGTATCGGAAGGAAATAAAATTGAATACTCAAAATGGAAAAACGAAGGCAATTATAAAGGTTATGAAGCTGGGTCATTCAAATTGACTATAACTCTTAGATTTTTTCAAAAAGGATCAATCTCGAAGAATAACAAACTTGAATATATTGTGTTATATATATATATATATATATATATATATATATATATATATTTAAGTACCCCTACTGGGAATGGAAAGTGTGTTTTTTGGCCTTTTTTTGATTTCCAGCAGTCAAACTTATTTTTATTCAATATTAAAAGTGTACAGAAAGTAATGTCAGACTATTTATGGGATACTTTTGACAACAAATTTAAATTTCGTCAAATCCAATAAATGTCGAGCATGCTAAAGAAAAAGCTAGGGACGCAGAGGGTTGAAATTAATATAGGATTAACAATAAACTCTAATTTTTTACGTGGCATCCCAATTTCATTATCATCGGACAGGTAGTTCCCCAAAAATGTTAACGCACAGACAGACATACATGAGGCCAAGTATGTATACTAATGTATAGTCTGATGTGTAAACGCGTTACTGTCAAGGAAATTTTGAATTATTAGATATAAAAATATACTGTCTATTAGTGTGGCACATAGCTTCGTCACATCATATTACGTACTTTTATGCTTTTTCACTATGTATTCGTTTTCCCCGTTTTTTAATATTTAAAAATTGTTTAGATTTTCTACATGAATTAAAGTATCAATTAAGCAAAAGTTAAAGAGCGCAGATGGTTGAAATTAATCTGGTGCAATCTACGGTCTACTTTCGACAAACCATCCAAATAATATAACAATCAGATAAGTACTTTTGAAAGTACTTATATAGGTGTAAATAAATGTATGTTTGTGCGCATGTTGAAGAGAAATAAATGGGTGCAGAAGGTTGAAACTTATATGGGACCAACAATGGGTAAATTATGACTATAAATATATATAAACAAAATTGAGCGACAGACCTACAGGCAGACACGGAACCAAATATGTTCCCAGATGTGTGAAACGGATTTCTGTCTTGGAATTTTTGAAATCGGAGACAAAAAATTGTTTTGTTCTTCTGAACGCTTCTGTTACCTTTAGTAAGATACAAATTGTACGTTTAATTGCTAAAACGTTTTGATTCCGTGGAACCCTAAATAAACATTAATTTCCCTCTTAATAAACGTTTTTCCAATACGTATACATTCTTTAAACAAATCCATTACCTTTTCTTAATTCAGTTTTAACATGATATCAAAAACAAGAGATACAATTTGGGGAAGAGCGGAGGGGGGGGGGGGATTGGTAAGAGAAAGTTGGGTATAAAATAAATTTGATAATTTAAGGTCAGCGTAGTCCCTTTTTTCGAGAGGGGAGAGAGTGGGGGTAAAAGTTTTTAGAGGTTGGGGAGGAACTAGGGTCCAATTTGTATCTGAAATTCCCTAGGTCTACCTCCATTGACTGATTGATTATTGGGCCCTGAACTCTCCCCCCCCCCCTTCTCCCCCACTCTCCAATAGAAGTAAATGAATCAAGGGAGGGGTAATTTAATAACAAGAGAGAGAGACCCCCCTAAAATCCCCTCTTTACAGCTTCAATTTGATTCCAATCAAATTGCCAATTTGAAAGGGGGAGGTGGAAGACTAAACATTTTGTTGACTCTAACTCTGGACGTTTTTACCAGGCCCATTTAACCCCAATGGCTTTTTTTATTTAGAAAAAAAAAGGGCAAGGGAAATTAAATTAGGCAGAGAAAGTTTTTTGTATCTATAATATGATACATACTTATTAAGATATTGTAACAGGATATCATTATACATTTTTTAAATAAATTTATTTTGTAATTACATTTTTTGAAAAATAAATTCAAAATACCGCTTTGGCAAAGCAGGGTGTCATTAGCGGTTAAACTTAATATCTATTTTTAAACATTTTTAAATATCGAGCAAATCAACAAACACAAACAAATCTTTCGTAAATAATCTTTAATCGGGGTTCGAATACCGGCACTTCATTAGATTGTTACTCCCTTTATAAAATAAACAGAGGGGAGTAACAATCTAAAGAAGGTTTACGGAATGTTCTTTTTTTGGACTGTTACTCCAATTATAAAAACCAAGGTGTGATATTCCTTTGTCCAAAAGTACATTAAACAAAACATCCCTTTTTAGAGTTTTCTTTTTTGGTTTTACAACAAAAATAAACCCTCATAGTTTCTTTCCTGTGTCTGTCCGTCTGTCTTTCACTCTATACGGTTCCAATAACTTTTGAATCAAAAGAGATACAAAAATGAAACTATGCAGCATTAAAAATCGTGATTTGCGCACGCAGGAAAAATATAGCGAATAAAAAATGAAAGATTATTTATGTCACGCGAAAAAATATATATATTTTTTTAAATTTTGAGTGAGGTATCAAATGAAAGGTATTGAAGAGTAGATTACAAAAGTATATAACACTTGCAGATAGTGTTTAATTTGTCATGTTATTTTGTCAATATTTAACTCTCCCCCCCCCCTCCCTAAAAAAACTATATTTCTGCTGTTACTAAAAATATGCAAAATGTGCGGTCTGCTGGGTCATAGAAAAAATAATATTATCGATTTTTATATCCTCTCAAGAATAATTCAGAGAAAATATTCGTGCCAAGATTTCTATATTTGCTTCGCGAAAGTTTTTTTTTAAACTTGACTATAAATTCGCTAATGAATCACTTTTGGCTTGGCAATAGAAAGTTGCAAAAAAGGGATAATCCCACATTGGATGATTCCATAACATTTTTATTTTCCCTATTTTGTCATCCTTTCTTGGCACCCTTAAAAAAAAAAAAAAAAAAAAAAAAAAAAAAAAAAAAAAAAAAAAAAAAAAAAAAAAAAAAAAAAAAAAAAAAAAAAACTCTTTTCCTCTTTTTCCTCATGATAAACGGGATGCTCTCTACATTTAATCTATGTAGAACAATTACGAGGTGTATGGTGTAAATGAGGAGTTGAGGTTAAAAAAAGGATGCCTCATTTTTGAGGTTATAACCTCGCAATTTAATGATTAACCTTCATGTAGGAACACATTAGGATTAGATGGACCATTAACATCAACCCGTGAATAATTTTTGAAATTAGATTGGATTTTGTTTTGGTAAAGTTTATTTGATAACAATTTTAAATTAATAATAAATAAATAAATACATACTACGTTTCCATGAGTTTTGAAAACTGTTTTGGTATTCAAACTGTTTCGAATATGACAAGTATTGTAAGGGGTAGATCTTACTTCGGATATTTTAAAACTGTTCCTTTTTACATCT
The DNA here is from genome assembly GCA_951217055.1 of Gerris lacustris. Lineage (NCBI taxonomy): Eukaryota > Metazoa > Arthropoda > Insecta > Hemiptera > Gerridae > Gerris > Gerris lacustris. The sequence continues at coordinate 13,910,296 of OX578277.1, forward strand.
CAAAAACGATATCAGTAGAATCTCGATAAATTCAATCTTATTTTCTAAAATTAATTTCCATCATTGTTTTAATTTTTTGGGAGAATGATGGAAGGTTATGTTTGTTTTAGGTTAAGGTTTGTAGTTTTTGACCTAACCTAACCATAACCTTCCATCATTACCCAAAAGCGTGGCACTTTATTTTTTTTTTTTAGGTTTACATAGTGGAGGCGTCGAAAAAAAAACAAAAAAAACTATTGAGTTTATAGACAATGTTACAACCGGAATCGTTTTTATTATAATATAAAAAGCAATATTACATCAGACAGACATACACTTTATGGCTACCCTATCCTAGAGTATTCTATCTTATTCCCTCACCCACGACACCTAATTTCTCTTTTAATTATATTTATGACTTTAGGAAATATTTTTTTATTTTATTTTATAGTTTGCAAAGCCTAGTAACACAATTTTTTAGCCTACAACAGTAGGTAATAATAATAATTTATTTAATCGAGCCAGATTACTCCTTTTAGGCCCAATGCAAACAGAGTTACGACGTTTCTACGCCTCCACTATGTAAACTAATGCGGCCCAATGCATGCATAGAGCAGGCGACGAGCAGCGGCGCGGGCGAACAAGGTGCAGGCAAAGCGTGAAATGCGACCACTATGTAAACTTAAGCCTAGTCCACACTAGTAGACACGTTGCGCAACATGTCTATAGACGGTCTAATAGACACGTTGATGCCCCACATATCTATAGACGTCTACTGAGACCGTTTATTGTCTCGGTCTAGCGTCCACACCTAAATTTGTTTTTTAGTCGTTATTCTCGTCCCTGGCTAAAAATTCTAATCATTGCCATCATAATGATAAATAGATTAATAACTGTTATAGGACCAGGAAGATGCATTTATTTTATAAATCCGGCCTGGACTATTAATTGTGGCGTTTATATGAACTAATAATTATTCAATTCAATTCAATAGACCATCAATTATGATTCATTATATAACTTTAACTCAAAATATGTGACTTCCAGGAGAGAGACTCAAGTCTGGTCTCAGAAAGCGTCCACACTGTAGACACGATGCGCAATGTGTCTACCGTTGCACCGTGTCCGTGTCTACCATTTCGAATGGAAAACCGTAGACATGTTTTTGGTCTAGCTACGAGACCGTAGACGCCAATTGTCTAGCCCAGCGGTTCTCAACCTGTGGTACGCTTACCCCTTGGGGGTACGTGAAAATCTGTAAGGTGTAAGTGGTTAACTAGCAAAAACCCCAAAAAATGATATTGCTAGTTTGCTAGAATTTAATTGTGACAAATTGCGTAAGGCAAAGCTGCAAGGGCACACGGCACTTAATACTGTACTTGTGGCTGGAGTTAGGTACGTTTTCCTAGACGCGACGTCAGCGATAATCGCTGAGCGTTGGTCGCAGCACAAAATTATGAAGAGTTTGCATGTTAAGAGTCGCTCAGCTAGGAGAACGGCAACATTTAAACTCAGAAGAGAGTCCTCAGCGACAGTCGCTGGACAACTATCGCTTGAGCGTGTGATCCGCAACATCAAAACAGAAGTATTACAATACTTTGTTAATTAACTGTTGGATCAGTGTTGGAAAAGAACATAAGGAACTATCAGACATTGCTGTGAAGTACCTACATGGGTTTTACGACAACATACTTGCGTGAAAAAGGATTTTTCAAGTTTAACTTACCTGAAAAACAAATATAGAAAAAAACGTTAATGTTGAGGATGATTTGCGGCTGTATTTGACTAAGCTGGAGCCAAACATTGTTGACCTTTGCAAACATTAAACAAGCTCAGTGTTCCCCCTTATGTTTTAAGAGAATTTCTTTACTTTACTGTCTAATAAATAAAAACTTGTTAGTAAAATGTCAAAAAGTTTTGTTTGGAATTAAAATTACCTATTCATAGTTGTTTCTATAATGAAGTAATATTAGCAGTAGCTAAATAACACTTTATTTGGCACTTTTTTACTTTAGCACCCCCCTTGGTTCTAAACAATAGTCTGTCCTACAAAAGTCTCAATGGTTTGTGTGTTTGTCTCCCCAAGACATTGAGACTCCTGGGGCAGTTTTATCTTTAATTTTCCTTTATCTTAATAATTGATTAGACTAAGTGGTATGATCACAATTATATACACAAGTGTGATATTCCTTTGTCCCAAGGTACATTGGAATAAATATCCCTTCGTCTTAATAGTAATTTAGACTAAGGAATATATGCTACTCTGTATATGTTCCTTTGTCTAAATAACTTTTAACGCAAAGGGATATAGGGGGGTGCTAAAGTAAAAAAGTACCCTTTATTTAATATAACAAGTATTTATAAAAAGAATAAGGTGTTGTTGTTAGGGGGTACGCACAGTTAATGGTACACAAAAAGAGGTACGTGGGTTGAAAAAGGTTGAGAACCGCTGAGTCTAGCTCATGTCTACCGGATGTCTGTCTCTGGGACCAAAATCTCGCAACATATATTGCGAGGCGCGGGGGAGCGCTCTCCTCCACGCTTTTTCCTCACCTCTCGATTCATTTTGATGAAGCCTGCCCGCGTCGGTGGATACCAAATACAAAATGACTTCAAATACTAAGGCGTTTACTAAGGGAAATCAGAAGAAAATAACACATTTCATTGTGAGTAGTACGGCAATAGTTATCATACTCGGTTTAATAACATGTATCTCAACTAGAAATGGGCAAAGTCGTTCATTTTATTGAACGGGTCAAAATGACCCGGTTCTTTTTACTAATTGAGGTTCTTTGTTTCAGACTGATAATTTCCTCTTCCCCTCCTCTTTGGCCCCTAGATTTCCCCTCTCTCTTTCTCTCTATACACATAATATATATATATATATATATATATATATATATATATATATATATATATATATATATATATATATATATATATATATATATATATACATATATATACATATATATATGTACATACACATAAAGTAAATGTTGCTAAGCTTTTATATTTTACTAAGCGTGCAAACAAATGTATCTTCATTAGCGGGAGAGTGCAATTTCCTCTCCGCTTTTACACCCTGGTGTGAAAATTTCTAAGATGTCTCATTTCCACAGAAAAAAAAATCTCTTTTGGTACTATAAACTTTTCCTTTGTGAACACTTGCTTTTCAGTAAATATTTCAAAAGAGACTTTATTTTAATGACGGTGTAGTTTACATTCTTTTTTTTTTTAAAAAAAAAGGACGTTATTTTTCTTTAATTAAGTATAATACATCATTTAAATTATATAGTAAGTATTGCAATAAAAAAAAACTCAACCACGATTCGAATCATATAGAACTTATACTTCAAAAATAGTCACCAAAATGATTATAAAATAAATAAACACAAAATAATTAGTAATATACTAGAAATTTTTGGTTTCTAGTGACTAGAATCAAAGTTCAAGTAAAATCTCGCATGTAATACGCACTCACGTCGTTCTTTTTTTGCAGTTTTAACCGTACGGATAAAACCGTACGTGTAAAAACGAACAACGAAGGTAGCCACAGACGTCGTTCTTTTTTTGGCAGTTTTAACGGTACGGATAAAACCGAACGTGTAAACACGAACAACGAAGGTAGCCACAGACGTCGTTCTTTTTTGGCAGTTTTAACCGTACGGATAAAACCGTACGTGTAAACACGAACAACGAAGGTAGCCACAGAAGTCGTTCATTTTTGGCAGTTTTAACCGCACGGGTAAAACTGTAGGGGTAAACACGATCAAAAGTCGACACCGGTCCTTTTTTACGCGTCGTCCCACACACGCTTGAATGACACGTTCAAAACGGACGGTTAAAATCAAGCTGAAGCAGATATGTTTGAACGCCGGCACGAAGGATGTTTAAACGCCATTTAACCCGTACGGTTAAAACTGTCAAAATAGAACAACGTCTGTCGCCACCTTAATACGCACCCGAAATTCGGGGATAATTTTATGCTAGTGCGCATTGAAACAATTTTATTTATTTATTTATTTGTATTTTTTTTTTTTTAAATTATTGTTATTTTGGCGTTTTTGATTATAAAAAAAACATAATTTTATTTAGATTTAGTAGGTATTTTGTTATAAAACTCTCCTGGGTCCATAGGACGCTTTAAAATGAATCCTTTCTAGAGAAGAAATAGATTTGATTACAATAATTTTAAGAAGGCAGGCGAGCCTTTGACGACAACATTAAAATAACAATAGTTCATTTACATTTATTTTTTCTTACACACAGACATGTATAGTGTAGCAAGTAGATACTTTTATAGTTATTATTTAATTATTATCTACCATTTGAAGTTGGAAAATTCAGTAGGTAATTGTTTTCAGTGAGATAACTATCATAACGTTCCCCTTAAGATGATAGAAGCTCAAAAAATAACTTGGTAGATCTACTAGAATACACATTTTCTCTCAAATTAAGTTTTAACATAAATTAAATTTAAAAAAAAAATGTATTAAAATAAATGGCAATGCTGTGTAAGTTCCTTCTTAACTAATGATCTAATAGTCCAGACAACGAAGAAAAATAGGGAAAAAAATCCTACAGAAGCGAAATTTGGTATAGATGTAGGGGGAGGTATCTTGATCGCATGTGTAAAAGAAACAAATAGAAGCTGAAGGTTGAAACTTATATGGGAACAACAATAGGCTAATCATGACCAAATTTCATTAAAATCGGACGGACAGTTTTTAAGATATGTTGGTTCGCAAAAATAGAGCGACGGACCGATAGACACACACGGAACCAAAAATGTTCCCTGATGTCTGAAACGGATTTCTGTCTTGGAATTTTAAAAATCGGAGACAAAAAATATTTTCGTTCTTCAGAACGATCACATAGCTTCCGTTAACTTCGGTAAGCTCGGAAGCAAAAATAAATGAATGTAATTTAACCTGGGCAAAGATGCCCGGTTATGAAAGCTTCCACTAATATAAGATAAAATGAGTGTGCACAGGAACTGTCGATAAAAAATGTTCAATGAACGTTATAGGACCAGTTAATCAGCTCAAATTGCAATTCTTATATTTTTTCTGCGCCCCAGCACATTTTGCATATCTTTTATATATAAAAGAACAAAGCTCTGTACAAAGGATCTCGGCCAAAACCGAATCTAAACCGTACCATCAATATGACACCGTGTATGGAGACGGTGAGGAAAGACAAATGAGCCCCAGATTAAAGGGGGTAGTTAAGGTTTTTGCTCTTCCTTTCGAGCGCCATGGGCGTTCGGTCCCCAGTACTTTTTAGTAACAGCAGAAATATGCTTTGTGTTTTTTTTTTTTGTTTTTTTTTTGGGGGGGAGGGGGCACACAAAATTTTGACAAAATGCAGTAGATCCAGTTTACAAAAATGTGATATATTTTTGTTATCTACTCTTTATATTTGATACCCCACTCAAAATTATATATATAACAGCTGATAATTTTGAGATCGCTTTATTTATCCTGCGCCTTAAAAGTTCTAAATTCAATTTTTATGTTTTTGGTAGTTTTCATACTACGGAAAGTTAACTTTTAATTTAAATCAAATTATAATTATTATTAACTACGGGAAACAGACAGTGAAAAATACACTCCTGTGCCGGGATCAGGAGTGTATTTTTCACTGTCTGTTTCCCGTAGTTAATAATAATTATAATTTGATTTAAATTAAAAGTTCTTTAATACTGCAAAGTTTCATTTTTTTTATCTCTTCTGATTAAAAAGTTATTGGAACCGTACAGAGTGACAGACAGACACAGGAACTAAATTATAAGGATTTCTTTCTTTTTCAGGTTTTACTAACGAAACCCTAAAAACACTGCATATTTTAGCGCTTTATTAGTTGTGACAGTAGCATTTAGTCAGAGTAGTTCTGACAAGAGAATTCTAGTTTTGACCGATTTTAGTAACATACCAATAAAGGTTATATACGTATAAAGGCGTTTAGACTGCGATAACTAGTAATTATTCCTATTATTTCCGATAATTACTCCTTGTGATTGAAACGTTGCGTCGACTGAACACTAAGGATATTTAGGTTAAATGGGAAATAGAGGAGTAAGATTGGTGTGGAGACAATCCAAAATTGATTTGGTTTCGGAATTCACTTAGAAGCTGATGAATTTCAAAGGATATTCTGGGAATAGAGGTGATCACCGTTCCTTTACAATGGCTGATTTCCAGTATTGTAATTGAGGATGCTTTAAATCAAAGAAATTGTGATTTTGCTTAATAAACCAAAATTAGTATTTATAATTATTATTTACAAAAGATTTATATCTATCAATTAGACATTATAACACTGTTTTCATATTAAATTAATTTAATTTTAATTGGTATTATTCCTCATTAATTATCTCATCATGATATCTTATTCATTCTCATTAATAATATTGGGGTTTTCTCCAATTAAATATTATATTATCTTAAAATTATTTGTAGAATAATATATTTGTTGATTTAAATTTGTATACAATTAATTGTGATTCACTGAAATTCCCATCTATTACTTTCTTATATATATAGTACACACGAACACACAAATAATTATATACTCTTTCAATTAGTGTGGCACATAGCTTCCTAGCGTTCTATATCTTAAATTTAACGATTTGATAATTTTACAACCAATTTTTGTTAACTTTATTTCATTTTTCCCCCGTTTTGCTTCCGAGCTTACCGAAGGTAACGGAAGCATTGTGTTCACTTTTGAGAACGATAAACTTTTATGCCTCCGATTTTAAAAATTCCAAGACAGAAATCCGTTTCAGACATCAGGGAACATTTTTGGTCTCGTGTCTGTCTGTCTGTCTGTCGGTCTGTGTGTCCGCGAATTATGAAACGTGCGACGATAACTTGAGTAAATGTCGAGCGATTTTGATGAAATTTGGTAGACATGTTCATTTTACCAATGCTCAGGACGAGTTCGTTGGACTTGGACAACGTTATCCGTCCAAACGTTCACGAGCAACTCTCGCGTAAACGTGGACTTCAAATTTAAAATTGGAATTTTAGGTCAGGAAAAAATTCTAACTTCATCTATTCAATGAAACAAACATGCCCTTGAGGCGTAGAACAACCTACTTCTTTTTTTTTTTACATATATCGCCAGTCACCCTGTATATATATATATATATATATATATATATATATATATATATATATATATATATATATATATAATATATATATATATATATATATATATTGCTTAATCCTTCCTTTAAAATTGTTCAATGGGTTGAATGAACTGGATTACACATCAATCAATTCAAGAACATATCAATCAATTCTAGTGATTAACATGAGTCAGTGATTGGCACAATATTGCTAATTATAGCTATAATTATAGATCTCACCACCTTATACTACCTTTAACAATCTCCTCCCTCTCTCACCTTTAGTAATCACAACCGTTTTAGGATGAAATTTGCTTTGGGTGGCAACAATTTGTGAGTTTAGCTTACAGAAAGAAAGTCTTGAAATAGCGCGTAAATTTAATATTAAAATTTTTGAAGTATTATGTGTTTTCCAAATGTCCAAATAAGAGGTTTTTAAAATTTGGATGATTTCGATTAATTTTGGTATACATGTTCAGAAAAATCAACCTTCCGGGCGAAATCAAGGAATTAATGTTGGGTATCAATTTAAGAGCGCGGCCACCCAAATATTCTAAACATCATAATTATCTTTAACCTTTTCGCACCCGATTTTTTTCTGTTCATTGTAAAAAAAAATTCTTTTAGAGGGTCAATTCGTATTGACCCCTAGATGACTCAGTAATTTTTTCAAAATTTTTGGACCACCCGTTACTAAGATATGAAATGTCCATTATAGTGGACATCAGTGGCGCACCCACGGGGGGGGGCTGAAGGGGCTGAAGCCCCCCCCCCAGAGGACCCTAGACCAACTTATATTAGGGCTGCGGTAGAAAAGAAAGATAATAAAAAAATGACAATTAATCAATAAAATTATTTTAAGTTTGAGTTAAAGATATATATATATTTTTTTTTTTTTGCCATCATAGGAATAGAAAGAATGATAAGATTAAAGTATTATTGCGAGCGGTGTCATACCTGTTGTCTTATCCAGGGAGAATAGAGCATGTGACACGGACACCCCCTGGCCCAACACTATCTTTATCTATGATACCATTATGATACCTTATTAGATTTTGGTTTGATATTGTTTTTTCTCCCCCTCTGTATAAAGATATGGATAAGATCCCTCGAAAAAAACCTTTATCAAAAAAGTTCATTTTAAATATAAAACAGATTTTTTGTAGGTTCCTCGGATTTTTTTCTCTCTTTTGTGTTAAATTCTAGTCACTAAAACAATAACAATTTGGTTTTTCAGTGGCGCACACACGGTGGGACTGAAGGGGTTAAAGCCCCCCCCCCCCCTCCCCCAGAACCCCCAAGAAAATACACATAATTAAGAAAATACTATTTACTTTTACGAAATATACTCGCGAAGAAAACAAATTATGAGTTTTCTACTTCCTCATATTATAAAGAAGAAGTATTGTGATGGCGCGAAAATTCGATTCTGTAAATCCATCAAAATCGAATTTTCATCACGTTTTGAGGTCCCCCTGAGTTCAAAAAAGTGTTTTTAAAAAAATGTCGGTTTTGTGGTCAGACGCGTGGAGCCTAAACTACGGGGCCGATTTTGACGAGATTTAGTATATACACATGCTCAGAAAAATCACACCCCAAGGTAAAATAGAGAAATTAATTTTGCTCCAAATTTAGGGGTGCTACCCCCAAAAACTCTGAAAAAACTTGAAAAAAATTATTTCTCGTAAACGATTTCGACGATTTTGATTAAAAAAATTGTAAAATGTAGTCCATTTAAATACGAATCTATAACGATAATAAGCCGTTTACCTGGGAAAATTCTAGTTCCTGAGAAAATAGCATTAAACCTGGTCGGAGAGAGGCCGGGTCCGATTTATTCTTGAGGAGAAGATATTTTTATTATAAATTTTGATAAAATATTAAATTTTAATAATTATGTACCAACGAAAACTCGAACACTAGTAAATGGAAAACACTGAACTAAGTAATATTATATAAATTCGTATAAGAGAAATTTCGTCAGTTGTCTCGGACCGATTTTTTTAAAACTGGCTCATAGAAATATTAAGAAAGTTACGATTTAAATTTTACTACTTAATTTTTACTTTTTAATTTATATTATTGCTAGGTTCGAACAAGTGGTTCAACCTACCTGTTCGAGTAGAAAGTACTAGATTCCTACTACTACTTTTAACCCCCCCCCCCCCCCCCCCCCGGTCACAACTTGTACTTCTTTGAGTCTGGGTTAGCCCCCCCCCCCAGAAAAAAATCCTGGGTGCGCCACTGGTGGACATTCAGACTCAACTGTAAGATCCCAGATGTATAAGTATAATTTGTCCACTACAGTGGACAGTTCAAACACTGTGATCACCATATCATGATCACTTTGATCATTTATAGCTTAAATGACTGATATACCAGATTACAGTGATTATGATCAGTAAAATCACTATATTTGAACTCACCCTAAGGCTTATAAGTTCAATAAATGAATAAATAAAGCATTTATAAAAATCAAATATTTAATCATTATAATATATGAATAATTTGCAATAAATCGAGTAAAATTAGAAATAATATTACATTTAAATTTTAATTGTAGAAATAATGAAAACAATTTCTACCTCTCTCAAGAATAGTAAAAAGTAAAGAATTTTTTAAAAAATTAAATTTTTAATAATAATAATTAAAGAAATATTTGCAATAAAACAATCTAATTCATCAAACTCACTTTCAAGTTCTAAATCATTACTTCATCTTGAACATATTACAAAACCAAATGTTACCGTAAAGTTCAAATGTCCAGTATACTGGACATCAAATTTTGACGATAAATTATGTGCTGAATTCGATCATTTTTTGTGATTGAAAAATCATTATTTAACAAGTTCTAACTTTTATCTTTAAAAAAACAATCACTGCATAAAAGAAATATTAACAATGTAAAACAAAAAACTGAAACATATATACATAACGCCATGTTGCTGGGATGAAAAACACTTGTCGAAATGATGTTTATCTAATAGTTACAATAATTTTTGTTTACACTGATGAGTTAAAATCACTAAAGAAGGTATCAGGTTGGCCAAAAAGTAAAATAAAAATAAAGACAAATAACTTAATGTAGATTAAAACTTGTCCTGAAAATGATGTCCAGTATACTGGACACCTGGAACGAAAGGGTTTAAAACACAACTGTCTACCGCCTAGTCTGTACAAACGCGTGGAGCCTGAATTCAAGAAGTGAATTAAACTTTAAATTAGGGAGTGCCACTTCCCAAATAAGTAAGGCGCGCTTCACGTAAGTACGTGGGGCGATAATCGTCGGTTTCTGTATACATTAAAGTTAAAACTATTAAGTGTTATATAATTACACTAATTTTAATAGTAATATTCTTTTTCCGTGGTAGGCTGTGAAATAGTAACTTTAGAGCCTAAAAAACATAGCTAAAATCCATTTTTTCATTACGTGGACTTAAAAAATCTTTTTATTACTCCTAGCTGTAAAGAAAAAATCTTTTACGTCCTAGGCACTAAAAGATTTTTTCTTTACGGCGGGTAGTTGTCAAAACTTCCGTTAGTAGTGCTGCAGTCTTTGTAGAAATGCTTCTAGTACGATAAAAATCCGCTAGATGTCAATGCGTTTTGTTTATCTTTTCTTATAGTGTAACCTCATTTTAAGGTTTCTCTTTTTAAGTCTTAAGTATGTACTAATATTTGTTATTATTACATATTGATTAGTGATTAATATTTAATGTTTTTTCATTGTCTGCTACCTCGGAAAAAATAGCATATGCTACGCGACTTTGAAGTGTTTTTTCTTTACCTTGGCAATATTTACTGTCTCGCTTCGCTCGACAGTAAATGTAATTGCCGCGGTAAAGAAAAAACTCACTTCACAGCCTTGTAACATAATATACTATTTTCTATTCTTCACGACCTTTAAATTGATGTATAACATGTTATGGTAACTAAAACAATGTTTAGTCGCCCGCCATATTGCCCGCCATCTTAATATATTACGTGTGAAATTTTAATAGTTGCTTATTCTTTTTCTTTATTTCAAAACCTTTAAATTGATATTTTACATGTCATGGTGACTAAAAACTTGTTTTTATACACCCGCCATACTGGCCGCCATCTTGAAACTTTTAAGTGTAAAATTTTAATGATTGCATATACTTTTTCTACATTTCAAGACCTTTAAATTGATGTATAACATGTCATAGTTACTATGAATTTCTTTTAGTCGCCCACCATATTGGCAGCCATCTTGAAAATATGAAGTGTGAAAAATCCAAAATGTGTCCAGTTGTCTCAAATGCCGAGATGCACCTGTGTGCCGAAGTTCATGTTCCTAGCTATAGTAGTTTATGAATTGAAACAAGCAACGGACAGACACCAACGGACAGACAGACAGACAGACAGAACCGTTATATAAGGTTTCTTTTTGTACATTGTACAGAAACCTAAAACTCTAGAAAAAAATAATCTGAAAAACGCTTCCGTCAATTTTGATTTAAAAAAAAGAAGAAAAATCTATGATGTAGTCTATTTTAATAAGAATCTAACCGTGTATGTGGTTTTCTGTAAACAAATCTAGTTGATTAAACAAATTGATTGTAAAATGATGAAAGGTCGGGTTCGATTCACTGTCAGTGAGGAATAATTTTACTTTTAATTAGGATAAAATATTCAGTAACAATTCAATGAAACAGCCAAAACAAATTGAAAACACCAGACGAACTAATTATGTACTCCTAAGTGAGAAATTTCAGTAAGAGTGGTATCGGGTGACAAATTTTAGGTTTCTCTACAAAGTAAAAAAAGGAAACCTTATATAACGGCTCTGTCTGTCTGTCTATCTGTCTCTCTGTCTGTTGGTGTCTGTCCGTTGCTTGTTTCAATTCATAAACTACTATAGCTAGGAACATGAAATTCGGCACACAGGTGCATCTCGGCATTTGAGACAACTGGACTCATTTTGAATTTTCACACTTAATATTTTCAAGATGGCGGCCAATATGGCGGGCGACTAAAAAACAAGTTTTTAGTCACCTTGACATGTTATATATCAATTTAAAGGTCTTGAAATGAAAAAAAAAGAATATGCAACTATTAAAATTTCACAAGCAATATTTTTAAGATGGCGGCCAATATGGCGGCCGACTAATAAAAGTTCACAATAACTATGCCATGTTATACATCAATTTAAAGGTCTTGAAGTGTAGAAAAAGAATATGCAATCATTAAAATTTTACACTTAAAATTTTCAAGATGGCAGCCAATATAGCGGGTGAATAAAAACAAGTTTTTAGTCACCATGACATGTTATTTAACAATTTAAAGGTCTTGAAATGAAGAAAAAGAATATGCAACTATTAAAATTTCACACGCGATATTTTTAAGATGGCGGGCAATATGGCGGGCGACTAAAAAACGTTTTTAGTAACTATGACATGTTATACATCAACTTAAAGGTCTTGAAAAGTAGTAAAAGAATATTACTATCAAAATTAGTGTAATTATATTATACTTAATAATTTTAACTTTAGTGTACAGAAACCGGCGATTATCGCCCCACGTACGTACGTGAAGCGCGCCTTACTTGTTTCATTTATAAGCTGAGCAAATGGTTTGTGAAGAGGTATGTACGTAAAAAAAAATTATATAAATATATATGTCAATTAAAATTCAGCTCATTTTGCAAACTAAAAATATGGGGTTTCCTAAAAAACCATCTAATGTAAGTGAATTTAAAAATTCTCTCTCTACAAAATATACACTACTACAAATTTACTTAAAATTCATGCTTTACTAACATATTTTATATATATATATATATATATATATATATATATATATATATATATATATATATATATATATATATATATATATATATATATATATATATATATACATATATATATATAAAATGTACAAAGTTTTTATTTAATCACTTTTTGAAATTTCTTCGGCCAAAACCAACGAAAGGAGAATTTGCAGAAAGGAAAAAAGGTCAAATTAAATTTCTAAACAAAGATTTAATAATCGTTATGACACCTTTATTTATAAATAAATAAATAAGGAGCTAGGTTTTTTTTTCAGTGTTATGAGTGGTAGATCTTTATTTTTTATTTTTTTTTTTTTATTCTCTATATTTTCCTTTGTATATTTTATTGTTAATTTTTATCCTTCACTCTTTTTCTTCCGTTCTAATCTTATTATCATTTTATTCTTTTCAAATGTTTGTCATAATTTATCCAGGAGATATAATGACATCCTCTTCCCTTTTCCGAGCATTTTAATTATAGGAACCTTCCTCTTTTTTTTCATTCCCCCTCCCCTCGTTTTATCTCTTTAAAAAATGTTATACTTCACCCTGTTACGTCATTTGTATTTTCGAGAAATGATGAACAGATAAATATGTTTTTTTTCATTGTAATTTTTCTTGGAAAGTTTAATTTCAGGCTATATTTTTTTTTATATAATTTTGAGTTGTTGTTTTTAAAAATATTTTATCTACTCACAGCAGCAAAATTAAGCATTACTTAACTGTTTTTAGGCTGGAAAGTGCTATTTTGCTGATTACACATTAAAATATTAAAAACAGGCAGGAAGTAATGGAAACAGTCAGGGAAATATTTCCCTGCCCAGGCAGGAAAAGTACAGTGTTTATCAGTGCGTGTCATAACATCTATATTTGTTTATGTTTAGTTCTTATATTAATTTGTGTTGACTACTGCATCGTTTCGTTGAGTTATTCGCTGACAGAAAGCAGCTCTTCAAGAGAAAACCCCACTATGCAATATCACCTACACCTATGCCATATTAGGGCCATATTAGGTGCCTTGACCCTAATATGGCATACATAGTAACCTCTTTTCTTCAAACATGTTAGCTGAATTATGCTAACTAGATTATAAAGATCTGAAGTTGAATATTGTTTTTCCGTGGTAGGCTGTGAAATAGTAACTTTAGAGCCCAAAAAACATAGCTAAAATCCATTTTTTCATTACGTGGACTTAAAAAATCTTTTCATTACTCCTAGCTGTAAAGAAAATTTTTTTACGTCCTAGGACGAAAAAAGTTTTTATTGTACTGCTGGCAGTTGTCAAAACTTCCGTTAGTAGCGCTGCAGTCTTTGTAGAAATGCTTAGTACGACTTAATTCCGCTAGATGTCAATGCGTTTTATTTATCTTTTCTTATAGTGTAACCTCTTTAAGGCTTTTTTTAAGTCTTAAGTAGGTACTAATATTTGTTATTATTATATATTGATTATTGATTAATATTTAATGTTTTTTCATTGTCTTCTACCACGGAAAAAATAGCATATGCTACACGACTGTGAAGTGGTTTTTCTTTACCTTGGCAATATTTACTGGCTCGCTCCGCTCGACAGTAAATGTAATTGCCACGGTAAAGAAAAAACTCACTTCACAGCCTAGTAACATAATATACTATTTTCCGTGGTAGGCTGTGAAATAGTAACTTTAGAGCCTAAAAAACATAGCTAAAATCCATTTTTTCATTACGTGGACTTAAAAAATCTTTTCATTACTCCTAGCTGTAAAGAAAAAATCTTTTACGTCCTAGGCACTAAAAGATTTTTTCTTTACGGCGGGTAGTTGTCAAAACTTCCGTTAGTAGTGCTGCAGTCTTTGTAGAAATGCTTCTAGTACGATAAAAATCCGCTAGATGTCAATGCGTTTTGTTTATCTTTTCTTATAGTGTAACCTCATTTTAAGGTTTCTTTTTTTAAGTCTTAAGTATGTACTAATATTTGTTATTATTATATATTGATTAGTGATTAATATTTAATGTTTTTTCATTGTCTGCTACCTCGGAAAAAATAGTATATGCTACGCGACTTTGAAGTGTTTTTTCTTTACCTTGGCAATATTTACTGTCTCGCTTCGCTCGACAGTAAATGTAATTGCCGCGGTAAAGAAAAAACTCACATCACAGCCTTGTAACATAATATACTATTCTACGGAAACAACAGAGTATAGCACATTACGCGTCTAGTGCGGAAAGTAGCATTTTGCATGATAGTGTGGATTTGCACCCGAGCGATACCGAGGGTAGTAAAACCACACGAGCAAAGCAAATATTCATTTTTATGTCCGAAGAAACCCTTTTAGCAGGTTGCTAGAAATTAACGGTATGTTTTAAAATAGGAAATATAATTGTTTAAACGAATTTGACATTATTCCTATACATATACGAATATATTCTGTTGAATTTATCCAGAATATGTTCAAGTGGACATTCAGATAAAAGTTTTGGAGGATTTGTTTGGAACACGATCGAAGCTTATGGGACTTTACTTTGTAAGAGTTTTCTTAGTAAGTCTTTAAATTCATCTAAGTCAAAGTTACCATCCGCAGTACCATTGGGCTTATATTATCATAAGTAAACTGCTGAAAAATATTTGAAGGATTAAGCAAGGATTTTAAGTAGTTGAGGCAAGCCGTCGGAATGTCTGCATCCAGAATTTTTTAATTACTATACTAGTTTAGTAGTTTAGTGCATCCCAAAATTGTTTAGAATCATTAGTAGATGATAATTTCTGTCACTATAAACTTGTACTTACATTTGTAGAAAATGAGGGCAGGGCTACAAAAGGAAAATAATGGTATGGTTGAGAAAGGAGAATGGAACCCACGTGTAAGTGCCGGCACGAGAGCATATAACATTAAATACTTTAAGATTAATGGTCACTGCGTGGTTAACAGTTAACAAGTTCCGAATGCAACTGGTCACGTCTCCTTGAGATGCGACCAGTCTTCTTATATCACTAGCGTGTATATTACAGCACTGTAAAATGTTTTATCTCCAGTAGGGAGAAAAAGTTATGATTTTGATTTAGTTATAAAGTAAGTCTTTTCTTCCCTGAACTCAAAAAGTAGGGAGAAAAAGTAAAAGTAGGGCGAAAAAGTAAAGTAGGGTGAAAAAGTAAAGATTGCAACTTAATTATTTTATAAATAGTAGAAAATGATCGGCTAATGTAATGAAGTAGTTGAAATCAGGTTGGCAACACTGCTTTTTCGACCATGTTTATCTTTGTTTATAACCTGCATCTAAATAACCTTCTATTTGAGTTTAATTCCAATTCTTATTTGTTTTTAATATTTAATCTCTTATATCTGCTATTAAAAGTGCTAATAATTATTGTTATTTATTAAAATAATAAATAAAACTGTGCAATGGACGAAAATTTGTATTTTCTCCCTACTGGAGATAAAATATTGTATGTACCTCGTGACTAAAGTGCCATTATTCCCCTCGCGATAATTATCTACTTAGCTAATCAGCGTTATTTTAAAGAGTCTAATTCCCTCGGCTTCGCCTCGGGATTTAGGGACCATGGTTCCTTCGGCTTCGTCTGAAGAACCAACTTTTTCGCTCAGGGAAAATGGCTTACTTTACTCCCTAGGTGCATAAATAACTATTGTAGTCCATAGGCCTCTTCACAGATAGCGCGTCGAGTACCTTATTAGCTAGGAATAAAGGGAAGACTTTATTTTTTTAAAGGAATGGATATTATGAGACTTAACATTACTAATATACATTTATATTAGACCAGCCTTCACCCCAAGCTCCACACGGGCGCATGCTTAGGTATCAGGGCTAATTGGGGCCTACCAATCAAATTTTCATTAATTTCGGACAAGTAGTTATTAAGATATGGTGGTTCGTGAAACAAATATTGTTGGTGAGACCCACACAAGATCCAAATCTTCCTTGATATATGAAAGGGTTTTCTGTGTTACGAGTTCTACGGATTTGGCCTATTTATAGTTTTACATGTAAAAAGGAAGTATTTTGAGATTTTGATGGATTTTCACGTTTTGAGGTCCTCTGAGTCCAAAAAAGTTGTTTTTAGGGTTCGCAGGCAAAACCAAGGACCCTTACATTTTCCTGCGTGTGTCTGTCTGTCCGTCCGTCCGTCTGTCGCCTGCTCTCTTACGGCGACACCTTTATACTCTTTTGGGTTCATTTATATGTTTATAGTCTGGTTCAGTGGCAAAAAATACTTTATCAGAAGTTTGTTTATGTGTTTTGAGAATATCAGACCCAGGATAGTTCAAAGTATAGGCTTTTTAGCATTTTAATAAGCTCCATCAATAGGTACCACTTAAACAATACTGTGTTGCCTACGGACTCTCGCTGTGTGCTGATTAGCACACACTTGACCTGTTTATTAAAAAATGTCTGTCTGCCGTCATTGGAAACAGGCAGAGCCTAAACTACTAGGCCTATTTTAACGAAATTTGGCATAGATGTTTAGAAAAATCATACCCTGAGGCGAAAGCGAGAAATGACTTTTAGCTCTAAATTTAGGGGCTAACACCCAATAACTCTGATAAATCGTTAAAAAAAAAATATTTCTCGAAAACGGTTCTGACGATTTTGATAAAAATCTAAAATGGTTGTCTATTTAAATGCGAATCTAACGTTATAAGCCGTTTTCCCGGGAAAAATCTAGTTCCTGAGAAGATAGCTTTAAACGTGGACGGAGAGTGGCCGGGTTCGATTTCCTGCTGAGGTGAAGTTACTTCTATGATATAATTTTCAATAATAAAAAACTGGGCTGTTATTATAAACTTTTTAGAAAGATTGTCTCAGTTGTCCGGGACCGATTTTTTAATTTAAAGACATGAAAAATTTCGTTTTTCAGAATGATCTCAATGCTTACATGGAAAATTTAAAAACTACCATTTTAATTGCAATTTTTTTTAATATTTTAAAAGGTTGACAATCTTTTTAAGAATATTTAACAACCAAAAAAGAAGGAACAAGAGGAGTAAAAAAAGTAGGATAAATACGATTGTTCTTTCTAATGAACCTATTAACTTAAAGATTCTTGAATAATTTTGAAATCCTCTAGTTATTTTTTCGGCATCGAATGAATTAAAATTATTCAAAAGATATATATATATATATATATATATATATATATATATATATATATATATATATATATATATAAATACAAAAAATGATTGGATATAAATTCGATAGACTTTGAGAGAAGAGAATTTTTATTAAAATTATAAAGTTTTTGTCTAAATAATATATTATATATATATATTTTTTTTTACAATTTGTCATATATGGAATAGAGTAATAGAGAATATATTGTGAGAGAAAAAAGTTGTTTTTAAAAAGTATGTGTTTGTTTTTAAAAAAATGTTCACTAAAAATTAAATGTTTCAACGAAAACTAATAAATGGAAAACACTGGGCCAATTAATTATGAACTCGTATATGAGAAAGTTTGTCTGAGTTGTCTCGGACCGATTTTTTATTTAGACTCCAATACGTGTAGTAGTAGTGTAATCTAGTACTTTCTACTAGAACGGGTAGGACGAGCCACTTGTTCGAACCTTGCAATTAGGCCATCACTTAGGCCCTTTTTACGCCCCGCGGTAGAGAGTTCCAGTCACTTCACAAATCATACATAAGTACATTGTACCGCCGAAGCGAGTATGATGTGGTCAATAGTGAGCCATATAAATCAGAGCGTCAGGGCGAGGAATCGAACCCCGTCTCGTTCCACTCATAATTCAGTGATGGCCGAGCAGACGTGGTTTAATCCACTCGGCCACGCTAGCTCTCCCAATACGTGTAAATCCATCAAAATCTCAACATCGAATGTTCGCGCCATCACAATAAATTAGCGTTATACGAAAAAGAAAAAAGGGTAACATTTTATAGAGACGGGGCCCTCTCTCTAGGTGTTTAACCCTAGAACGCTAACCATATTTTTTAACCTCTTAAGACTAACCTTGAGTCATATTGACTCCCAAATCTATTATACCCAGTTTTATTAAAATATAAAGGCCTAATATGTACAATATTTTTTTAACACGTTTTAGTGCTAGTTGAAGGGACACTTGGGTGCTTTGTTTCCCATAAAAAACAATTTTTTCCTTTTAATTCCGGTTTTTCAATCTGGACTACTATTACATATCCTGTATTGTTATCTGCCGGAGTGGTTTTATTTACTTTTTTTTATGTAACTTTTTTCTTTCCTTTCCTTTGGTTTTTCTATTTTGTAAATTGTTTCAATCAATTTATCATTTTCCTCATCATCGCTGATGGGATCATAAAAGGCATTTTCTATTTTCAAATCAGGGTCCAAATCACAATTGCCACCATTATTGTCGAATACGCTCTTTTTCATAATCGGTATCTGAATCGGTCATTTCCTTCATCAAGTGATAAATGTCCTTTAGATCATTGTATTTTTTCTCTATTATTTGACTATATTCATATTCTATTAACTTTATATAATTTAGGCATATAACGACAAAAAAAAAATATAACAATTTATACTTATAAATGAATAAATTACAATTATATTACCTTTAATTTGAAATAATTATTGAATTAAAAGTTATATAATATTTAAAATGCCAAAATAAACAATAACACGACATACTATTCTAAAAAATACTATTCTGCGTCAAAATGGCCTACAAAAAATTTACGTGTAAGACTAAACAGGAGTCAAAATGACTCCGTGACTGCAAAAAAACAAACGATATGTCCTCTTTAGAATCTGAATGTGAAACTGATAGAAGCGTAGAAGGGTCATTCAAGGGTGGGAGAT
Source organism: Gerris lacustris (assembly GCA_951217055.1). Classification (NCBI taxonomy): domain Eukaryota; kingdom Metazoa; phylum Arthropoda; class Insecta; order Hemiptera; family Gerridae; genus Gerris; species Gerris lacustris. The sequence continues at coordinate 13,930,002 of OX578277.1, forward strand.
AGCATAGCTAAGAGGTGGGAGTTCTGTGTTTTACAGACACCGTGCATTCGTAGTTGAAAAAAAATGGGAATCATTTTGACTCCAGGTTAGCTTTCTAGGGATAAAACACTTACTTAGGGCCCTCGCCAATTATTATTATTATAACAATAATTATTACCTGTAAACTTTTTGTAATTTTTCTATGGTATAAATAAATTATTATTATCATTATTATTAAGTGAAAAATAAATATTCTTTTTATTCCCTCGGCTCTTTTATAGTACTCGAAAAAAATATTTTCAATCAATTATTTCTTCTCCGATAAAGAAAATATATTTTACGAATTAATTTTAAAAAGAAGATAAAAGAGATATATTTCAACTCAATAAAGAATTTCATCAAAATATAAAAATATTATTAAATGCCGTATTATCAATGGACCGGATTACATTTAATATTTAAATATTGATTTAACAAAAAAAAAGGATTTTCCGTTGAAACAAAAGGATTTTTAATATTATAGTGTTTTTTCTGATAGAATTCTTCGAATTGTTTTTTCCCTCCTTATGAAAATAAGATAAGAAAAATACAAATCCAATAAGATGAAAGATTTAATGTTTTATTTAATGGTATGTAAGGGCCTTAACCTCCTTATCAAAAGACATTTGAGTATTCTGATACAACCCTTGAATTGTGCTTTACTTTTGACACAAAAACAGATTTACACTTTACACGTATTTTAGATACCCTAACTAATATCAGATCATGTTGCCATAATAACCTCCTTACAAGGTAGATAGGCATTAAGTTTCAATTATAGAGTTTTCTGTGTTACGAGTTCTACGGATTTGGCCTATTTATAGTTTTACATGTAAAAAGGAAGTATTTTGAGATTTTGATGGATTTTCACGTTTTGAGGTCCTCTGAGTCCAAAAAAGTTGTTTTTAGGGTTCGCAGGCAAAACCAAGGACCCTTACATTTTCCTGCGTGTGTCTGTCTGTCCGTCCGTCCGTCTGTCGCCTGCTCTCTTACGGCGACACCTTTATACTCTTTTGGGTTCATTTATATGTTTATAGTCTGGTTCAGTGGCAAAAAATACTTTATCAGAAGTTTGTTTATGTGTTTTGAGAATATCAGACCCAGGATAGTTCAAAGTATAGGCTTTTTAGCATTTTAATAAGCTCCATCAATAGGTACCACTTAAACAATACTGTGTTGCCTACGGACTCTCGCTGTGTGCTGATTAGCACACACTTGACCTGTTTATTAAAAAATGTCTGTCTGCCGTCATTGGAAACAGGCAGAGCCTAAACTACTAGGCCTATTTTAACGAAATTTGGCATAGATGTTTAGAAAAATCATACCCTGAGGCGAAAGCGAGAAATGACTTTTAGCTCTAAATTTAGGGGCTAACACCCAATAACTCTGATAAATCGTTAAAAAAAAAATATTTCTCGAAAACGGTTCTGACGATTTTGATAAAAATCTAAAATGGTTGTCTATTTAAATGCGAATCTAACGTTATAAGCCGTTTTCCCGGGAAAAATCTAGTTCCTGAGAAGATAGCTTTAAACGTGGACGGAGAGTGGCCGGGTTCGATTTCCTGCTGAGGTGAAGTTACTTCTATGATATAATTTTCAATAATAAAAAACTGGGCTGTTATTATAAACTTTTTAGAAAGATTGTCTCAGTTGTCCGGGACCGATTTTTTAATTTAAAGACATGAAAAATTTCGTTTTTCAGAATGATCTCAATGCTTACATGGAAAATTTAAAAACTACCATTTTAATTGCAATTTTTTTTAATATTTTAAAAGGTTGACAATCTTTTTAAGAATATTTAACAACCAAAAAAGAAGGAACAAGAGGAGTAAAAAAAGTAGGATAAATACGATTGTTCTTTCTAATGAACCTATTAACTTAAAGATTCTTGAATAATTTTGAAATCCTCTAGTTATTTTTTCGGCATCGAATGAATTAAAATTATTCAAAAGATATATATATATATATATATATATATATATATATATATATATATATATATATATAAATACAAAAAATGATTGGATATAAATTCGATAGACTTTGAGAGAAGAGAATTTTTATTAAAATTATAAAGTTTTTGTCTAAATAATATATTATATATATATATTTTTTTTTACAATTTGTCATATATGGAATAGAGTAATAGAGAATATATTGTGAGAGAAAAAAGTTGTTTTTAAAAAGTATGTGTTTGTTTTTAAAAAAATGTTCACTAAAAATTAAATGTTTCAACGAAAACTAATAAATGGAAAACACTGGGCCAATTAATTATGAACTCGTATATGAGAAAGTTTGTCTGAGTTGTCTCGGACCGATTTTTTATTTAGACTCCAATACGTGTAGTAGTAGTGTAATCTAGTACTTTCTACTAGAACGGGTAGGACGAGCCACTTGTTCGAACCTTGCAATTAGGCCATCACTTAGGCCCTTTTTACGCCCCGCGGTAGAGAGTTCCAGTCACTTCACAAATCATACATAAGTACATTGTACCGCCGAAGCGAGTATGATGTGGTCAATAGTGAGCCATATAAATCAGAGCGTCAGGGCGAGGAATCGAACCCCGTCTCGTTCCACTCATAATTCAGTGATGGCCGAGCAGACGTGGTTTAATCCACTCGGCCACGCTAGCTCTCCCAATACGTGTAAATCCATCAAAATCTCAACATCGAATGTTCGCGCCATCACAATAAATTAGCGTTATACGAAAAAGAAAAAAGGGTAACATTTTATAGAGACGGGGCCCTCTCTCTAGGTGTTTAACCCTAGAACGCTAACCATATTTTTTAACCTCTTAAGACTAACCTTGAGTCATATTGACTCCCAAATCTATTATACCCAGTTTTATTAAAATATAAAGGCCTAATATGTACAATATTTTTTTAACACGTTTTAGTGCTAGTTGAAGGGACACTTGGGTGCTTTGTTTCCCATAAAAAACAATTTTTTCCTTTTAATTCCGGTTTTTCAATCTGGACTACTATTACATATCCTGTATTGTTATCTGCCGGAGTGGTTTTATTTACTTTTTTTTATGTAACTTTTTTCTTTCCTTTCCTTTGGTTTTTCTATTTTGTAAATTGTTTCAATCAATTTATCATTTTCCTCATCATCGCTGATGGGATCATAAAAGGCATTTTCTATTTTCAAATCAGGGTCCAAATCACAATTGCCACCATTATTGTCGAATACGCTCTTTTTCATAATCGGTATCTGAATCGGTCATTTCCTTCATCAAGTGATAAATGTCCTTTAGATCATTGTATTTTTTCTCTATTATTTGACTATATTCATATTCTATTAACTTTATATAATTTAGGCATATAACGACAAAAAAAAAATATAACAATTTATACTTATAAATGAATAAATTACAATTATATTACCTTTAATTTGAAATAATTATTGAATTAAAAGTTATATAATATTTAAAATGCCAAAATAAACAATAACACGACATACTATTCTAAAAAATACTATTCTGCGTCAAAATGGCCTACAAAAAATTTACGTGTAAGACTAAACAGGAGTCAAAATGACTCCGTGACTGCAAAAAAACAAACGATATGTCCTCTTTAGAATCTGAATGTGAAACTGATAGAAGCGTAGAAGGGTCATTCAAGGGTGGGAGATAGCATAGCTAAGAGGTGGGAGTTCTGTGTTTTACAGACACCGTGCATTCGTAGTTGAAAAAAAATGGGAATCATTTTGACTCCAGGTTAGCTTTCTAGGGATAAAACACTTACTTAGGGCCCTCGCCAATTATTATTATTATAACAATAATTATTACCTGTAAACTTTTTGTAATTTTTCTATGGTATAAATAAATTATTATTATCATTATTATTAAGTGAAAAATAAATATTCTTTTTATTCCCTCGGCTCTTTTATAGTACTCGAAAAAAATATTTTCAATCAATTATTTCTTCTCCGATAAAGAAAATATATTTTACGAATTAATTTTAAAAAGAAGATAAAAGAGATATATTTCAACTCAATAAAGAATTTCATCAAAATATAAAAATATTATTAAATGCCGTATTATCAATGGACCGGATTACATTTAATATTTAAATATTGATTTAACAAAAAAAAAGGATTTTCCGTTGAAACAAAAGGATTTTTAATATTATAGTGTTTTTTCTGATAGAATTCTTCGAATTGTTTTTTCCCTCCTTATGAAAATAAGATAAGAAAAATACAAATCCAATAAGATGAAAGATTTAATGTTTTATTTAATGGTATGTAAGGGCCTTAACCTCCTTATCAAAAGACATTTGAGTATTCTGATACAACCCTTGAATTGTGCTTTACTTTTGACACAAAAACAGATTTACACTTTACACGTATTTTAGATACCCTAACTAATATCAGATCATGTTGCCATAATAACCTCCTTACAAGGTAGATAGGCATTAAGTTTCAATTATAGAGTTTTCTGTGTTACGAGTTCTACGGATTTGGCCTATTTATAGTTTTACATGTAAAAAGGAAGTATTTTGAGATTTTGATGGATTTTCACGTTTTGAGGTCCTCTGAGTCCAAAAAAGTTGTTTTTAGGGTTCGCAGGCAAAACCAAGGACCCTTACATTTTCCTGCGTGTGTCTGTCTGTCCGTCCGTCCGTCTGTCGCCTGCTCTCTTACGGCGACACCTTTATACTCTTTTGGGTTCATTTATATGTTTATAGTCTGGTTCAGTGGCAAAAAATACTTTATCAGAAGTTTGTTTATGTGTTTTGAGAATATCAGACCCAGGATAGTTCAAAGTATAGGCTTTTTAGCATTTTAATAAGCTCCATCAATAGGTACCACTTAAACAATACTGTGTTGCCTACGGACTCTCGCTGTGTGCTGATTAGCACACACTTGACCTGTTTATTAAAAAATGTCTGTCTGCCGTCATTGGAAACAGGCAGAGCCTAAACTACTAGGCCTATTTTAACGAAATTTGGCATAGATGTTTAGAAAAATCATACCCTGAGGCGAAAGCGAGAAATGACTTTTAGCTCTAAATTTAGGGGCTAACACCCAATAACTCTGATAAATCGTTAAAAAAAAAATATTTCTCGAAAACGGTTCTGACGATTTTGATAAAAATCTAAAATGGTTGTCTATTTAAATGCGAATCTAACGTTATAAGCCGTTTTCCCGGGAAAAATCTAGTTCCTGAGAAGATAGCTTTAAACGTGGACGGAGAGTGGCCGGGTTCGATTTCCTGCTGAGGTGAAGTTACTTCTATGATATAATTTTCAATAATAAAAAACTGGGCTGTTATTATAAACTTTTTAGAAAGATTGTCTCAGTTGTCCGGGACCGATTTTTTAATTTAAAGACATGAAAAATTTCGTTTTTCAGAATGATCTCAATGCTTACATGGAAAATTTAAAAACTACCATTTTAATTGCAATTTTTTTTAATATTTTAAAAGGTTGACAATCTTTTTAAGAATATTTAACAACCAAAAAAGAAGGAACAAGAGGAGTAAAAAAAGTAGGATAAATACGATTGTTCTTTCTAATGAACCTATTAACTTAAAGATTCTTGAATAATTTTGAAATCCTCTAGTTATTTTTTCGGCATCGAATGAATTAAAATTATTCAAAAGATATATATATATATATATATATATATATATATATATATATATATATATATATATAAATACAAAAAATGATTGGATATAAATTCGATAGACTTTGAGAGAAGAGAATTTTTATTAAAATTATAAAGTTTTTGTCTAAATAATATATTATATATATATATTTTTTTTTACAATTTGTCATATATGGAATAGAGTAATAGAGAATATATTGTGAGAGAAAAAAGTTGTTTTTAAAAAGTATGTGTTTGTTTTTAAAAAAATGTTCACTAAAAATTAAATGTTTCAACGAAAACTAATAAATGGAAAACACTGGGCCAATTAATTATGAACTCGTATATGAGAAAGTTTGTCTGAGTTGTCTCGGACCGATTTTTTATTTAGACTCCAATACGTGTAGTAGTAGTGTAATCTAGTACTTTCTACTAGAACGGGTAGGACGAGCCACTTGTTCGAACCTTGCAATTAGGCCATCACTTAGGCCCTTTTTACGCCCCGCGGTAGAGAGTTCCAGTCACTTCACAAATCATACATAAGTACATTGTACCGCCGAAGCGAGTATGATGTGGTCAATAGTGAGCCATATAAATCAGAGCGTCAGGGCGAGGAATCGAACCCCGTCTCGTTCCACTCATAATTCAGTGATGGCCGAGCAGACGTGGTTTAATCCACTCGGCCACGCTAGCTCTCCCAATACGTGTAAATCCATCAAAATCTCAACATCGAATGTTCGCGCCATCACAATAAATTAGCGTTATACGAAAAAGAAAAAAGGGTAACATTTTATAGAGACGGGGCCCTCTCTCTAGGTGTTTAACCCTAGAACGCTAACCATATTTTTTAACCTCTTAAGACTAACCTTGAGTCATATTGACTCCCAAATCTATTATACCCAGTTTTATTAAAATATAAAGGCCTAATATGTACAATATTTTTTTAACACGTTTTAGTGCTAGTTGAAGGGACACTTGGGTGCTTTGTTTCCCATAAAAAACAATTTTTTCCTTTTAATTCCGGTTTTTCAATCTGGACTACTATTACATATCCTGTATTGTTATCTGCCGGAGTGGTTTTATTTACTTTTTTTTATGTAACTTTTTTCTTTCCTTTCCTTTGGTTTTTCTATTTTGTAAATTGTTTCAATCAATTTATCATTTTCCTCATCATCGCTGATGGGATCATAAAAGGCATTTTCTATTTTCAAATCAGGGTCCAAATCACAATTGCCACCATTATTGTCGAATACGCTCTTTTTCATAATCGGTATCTGAATCGGTCATTTCCTTCATCAAGTGATAAATGTCCTTTAGATCATTGTATTTTTTCTCTATTATTTGACTATATTCATATTCTATTAACTTTATATAATTTAGGCATATAACGACAAAAAAAAAATATAACAATTTATACTTATAAATGAATAAATTACAATTATATTACCTTTAATTTGAAATAATTATTGAATTAAAAGTTATATAATATTTAAAATGCCAAAATAAACAATAACACGACATACTATTCTAAAAAATACTATTCTGCGTCAAAATGGCCTACAAAAAATTTACGTGTAAGACTAAACAGGAGTAAAAATGACTCCGTGACTGCAAAAAAACAAACGATATGTCCTCTTTAGAATCTGAATGTGAAACTGATAGAAGCGTAGAAGGGTCATTCAAGGGTGGGAGATAGCATAGCTAAGAGGTGGGAGTTCTGTGTTTTACAGACACCGTGCATTCGTAGTTGAAAAAAAATGGGAATCATTTTGACTCCAGGTTAGCTTTCTAGGGATAAAACACTTACTTAGGGCCCTCGCCAATTATTATTATTATAACAATAATTATTACCTGTAAACTTTTTGTAATTTTTCTATGGTATAAATAAATTATTATTATCATTATTATTAAGTGAAAAATAAATATTCTTTTTATTCCCTCGGCTCTTTTATAGTACTCGAAAAAAATATTTTCAATCAATTATTTCTTCTCCGATAAAGAAAATATATTTTACGAATTAATTTTAAAAAGAAGATAAAAGAGATATATTTCAACTCAATAAAGAATTTCATCAAAATATAAGAATATTATTAAATGCCGTATTATCAATGGACCGGATTACATTTAATATTTAAATATTGATTTAACAAAAAAAAAGGATTTTCCGTTGAAACAAAAGGATTTTTAATATTATAGTGTTTTTTCTGATAGAATTCTTCGAATTGTTTTTTCCCTCCTTATGAAAATAAGATAAGAAAAATACAAATCCAATAAGATGAAAGATTTAATGTTTTATTTAATGGTATGTAAGGGCCTTAACCTCCTTATCAAAAGACATTTGAGTATTCTGATACAACCCTTGAATTGTGCTTTACTTTTGACACAAAAACAGATTTACACTTTACACGTATTTTAGATACCCTAACTAATATCAGATCATGTTGCCATAATAACCTCCTAACAAGGTAGATAGGCATTAAGTTTCAATTATAGAGTTGAACTGTTTATACAAATACAGGTTTAAAATATCGTAGATACTCTAAGCATTATCAGGTCATGTTCAAGCCCGGGTTAACAATGAGACACAGGGCAGGAAAGCACAGTTTTTTTTCAACCGCAGACATATACGAAACCGCCCGAATTGAGTCGCAGAGCAGTAAAGCAACTTTATTTTTCAACTGCAGACATATACGAAACCGCCCGCATTGAGACAGAGCAGGAAAGCAACTTTATTTTTTAACTGCAGACATATACGAAACCACCCAGATTGAAACATAGAGCAGGAAAGCATAGTTTTTTTTTTAACTGCAGAAATATACGAAACAGTACGAATTGAGTCACAGAGCAGGAAAGCAAGTTTAGTTTTCAACCGCAGACATAGACGAAACCGCCCAAATTGAAACATAGAGCAGGAAAGCATAGTTTTTTTTTAACTGCAGAAATATACGAAACAGTACGAATTGAGTCACAGAGCAGGAAAGCAAGTTTATTTTTCAACCGCAGACATATGCGAAACCGCCCAAATTGAAACACAGAGCAGGAAAGCAACTTTATTTTTCAACTGCAGACATATGCGAAACAGTACGAATTGAGACCCAAAGCAGGAAAGCATAGTTTTTTCTTAACTGCAGACATATACGAAACCGCCCAAATTGAAACATAGAGCAGGAAAGCATAGTTTTTTTTAACTGCAGAAATATACGAAACAGTACGAATTGAGACACAGAGCAGGAAAGCAAGTTTATTTTTCAACCGCAGACATAGACGAAACCGCCCAAATTGAAACATAGAGCAGGAAAGCATAGTTTTTTTTTTAACTGCAGAAATATACGAAACAGTACGAATTGAGTCACAGAGCAGGAAAGCAAGTTTAGTTTTCAACCGCAGACATATGCGAAACCGCCCAAATTGAAACACAGAGCAGGAAAGCATCGTTTTTTTAACTGCAGAAATATACGAAACAGTACGAATTGAGTCACAGAGTAGGAAAGCATAGTTTTTTTTAACTGCAGAAATATACGAAACAGTACGAATTGAGTCACAGAGCAGGAAAGCAAGTTTAGTTTTCAACCGCAGACATATACGAAACCGCCTAAATTGAGACACAGAGCAGGAAAGTATAGTTTTATTTAACTGCAGAAATATACGAAACAGTACGAATTGAGCCACAGAGCAGGAGGGCAGGGAAGTACTACACACCACGTGGTCAACCCGAGTCTAGTGGATCTGGCTTATCAATTCACGTGGTCTCGTATATTTCTGCGGTTTTAAATAATTCGGTGCCCTGCCCTGCGTCTCAACGTGCGCCTGGGCTAATGGCGTGTAAGCGTCCAAAATTCCTTATCAGATAGATATTTATGCAGATAGTTAACAATGTTGAATTTATCACACACCAGCAGATATGAAAGTAGTTGTCTTTATCTTATATAGCTTAAGTATTAGCAGGTCATATTTAATGGTAAGTAAGAACCCTAATCTATCACATAAATACGTTCAAACTGATCATGATCTATTGAGTTGGCATGTTTATAAAAATCCACCGTTATAATATTTATTTATATTCACTTTACTAGTTGCTGGGTCTTAAGGAAACAAATGAAAACGCACTCATTTAGCGATATTTCGACCCCTCCTTGGGTCATTCTCAAGCTAGAAACAATTTATTAACATAAAAATTACTATTCAGGCATTAACAATTTACAAATCTTTACACTAATTCAACATTAACAATTTACAAATCTTTACACTAATTCAACATTAACAATTTACAAATCTTTACACTAATTCAACATTAACAATTTACAAATCTTTACACTAATTCAACATTAACAATTTACAAATCTTTACACTAATTCAACATTAACAATTTACAAATCTTTACACTAATTCAACATTAACAATTTACAAATCTTTACACTAATTCAACATTAACAATTTACAAATCTTTACACTAATTCAACATTAACAATTTACAAATCTTTACACTAATTCAACATTAACAATTTACAACAACTATTTTAGTTTAACTATTAATTTCTTACTGGCCTGACTGACTAGAAGATCACACTACATTTGAAATGTTAATATCTTTCAAAAAAATTTAGAATTTAATGAATAGTCCAAAATTCCCTAAAAATATAACCATTATTTGGTCACATTTTATGAAAAATTTTTTAATGAGAAATTGAATATTAGAATTTGTTACTTTTTTTTTTTTTTTTTTTTTTTTTTTTTTACTTACTGCATATCGACGGTTTGGAAGAAGACCGTCACAAAACCGATTTTTTGAGAAAACCTTTTTTTTGTACCAAAACACTCCTAAGGAGTAGTACTTTTATGTAGAATATTGTCATATTTCTAGTACAAACACAGAACGCCAGAATGAGTGAAATGCCAGTCTGACATTAGAGAGGATTGTATTAGTTTTATGGTCTAAACTGTAACAAATCAGTGTTCAACTTGGCATCTAAGTGGAAACGTCGCGTTTTTTTTAATAAACTGTCACAAAAGTGTTTCTTGCAGTCTTCATAATAAGGTAAGAAGACATTTATATCTCATTTTTGTTCAATAACGACACAAATGCTTTTATGACTATTTAACCCATAAAATATTTATTAAATGAATTGATCAAAACGTCATACGTGCGATATTATGACAATTTTGATCAAAACAATTAATTTTTTTATTTTTTAAAACAATTATTTTTTAAAAAAGTGACCCTCTTGCATACAATGTTATCTACATTTATATCATTTTGTAACAATATTATTATTTTATAACAGTTTTCCACTAAAATAAAGCTTTATTTAAATTAATAAATATAATATTTTTTGTTTTTGGAATTGTCAACCGTAGATTAGTAACCTTTCGTCATTCACGAAATCGTTAACCCTTCTACTTCTTATCTAAGTGTTCTCCGTCGTATTCCCTATATTTATTTACCAATCGGAGTTTTAACCCTGCAGTGGTCGCGTGGGTGACTAGTGACTATTGTCATTCATTTGTATGTTATTTTGATTATAACTTTCTTATCAGCATTGGGGTGGAGTTGAGCACCCTCTAATCTAGTCTATTAGTTGGAGGCAGTAGATTGTTCCGTGGGATACCTGGACTCCAGGCCTTGTGAAGGTGATGTTATTATCAATTTAAGTTGTTTGGAAGACAAAAGTTTAGCAGCAAGATGGAAATCAACCGAAATAAAAAAGGTTAAACTAACATCAGCTTACAAACAAAAACTGGACTCAATGGTAAAAAAGGACGCTTTAGTTCAATTAAAAGTAAAAAAAAATATTCCTTCATTTTATGAAAACATACAAATTTATAACTTGTTTTATTTGTGTTTGAATTTTAATCATCATAATATTTTTTCTTTCTTTTTTTAACTTTTTATACCTACCTGATATTATGTTTTATACTATATCTATTTTTTTTAATATGTAAGAAAAATACAAGCATAGCGTACAATACCTATGCATGATATACTGCTTATGCATTTGAATGTTTATTGCAGCAATGATTGTATAATTATTTATCGATTCCTTAATAAAGACTCAAAACTGTTTTTATTTTTTTAATGTTTTATTTGTGTCTCAACTTATTTCAATTTGACTGTTTTTACTTTTCATTGTCATGGCATTTTATGATCTCATTTTATTTTATTCAATCAATATTCAATTTGAATAAATTATAGAAATCAGTATTTATATTTTCCTATTTCTATCTTTATTTTTAATGTGTAACAACATAAAAGATTGTGTGCCATAGAGTCCAAGGTAATTTGGAAAATCTAAATGTCATTATTATATAAATATGGAAAAGTGATATTATTTTAATGGGCACTAGTATAGACTAAGAACCTAAGTCAATTGATTTTCAGTATTATAATTTTTGTCTTTATTTATTTAAGAAGAATTATATATGAATCATAAGAACATTTAAAAATAAGTTACTTGTCTAAATGCAATAGCCTTGTCACTTACAGTTCCTATTTATTTCAACACTGAATTTACTAACTAAAGACAAAGACTGAATAGAATTGTGCCTGATCTCGTTTTATTAGACATTTTATATAGTTTATGTATGATTTTGATTTTTGTACTTTTAATTTTAGTAAATAAATGATGTTAATTTGTAAAATGTTTTACCAAATTATTATAAACCCTTATGTACTAATATGCAATTTGCTTACTCTTTTTTATGGAATATCGTCACAAGTACTGATTTTAATTGAAAAATTGCCTAAAAATTAAGCACTGAGCTTAATATGTAAAAAGTAGTAGTATGGCTAGGTTTTCTGAAGTATATAGAAGAAGTTATTATAATATAAAGCAAATCCAACAACCATAAGGTCAATAAATTCGACATCAAAAATAGTCACTTTTTTCTTTTGCTTCTCCTGTAAAATTTGAAAACACGGTTTTGTGACAGTCTTCTTCCAAGCCGTCGATATATGGTTATGGCTTACACAATTAAACAAAAGAATCAATAGAATCACTACTAAACCATGTACACAGACTACCTAAACTAATCTGGATATTATAAGATTGATAAACAGTAAACAGTGTGATAATAGAATTGGTGTAGTACTTAGTTTTAACCAGAAATGTTTCAATTAATTATTTATTAATGTAATTAGTATGACGAGGTATTGGATTAGTTTTGACTACTTTCTTAGAATATAACAGATCCATATGCAGTAAGTAACCAATTCTAATATTCAATTTCTCATTAAAAAATGTTTCATAAAATGTGACCAAATAATGGTTATATTTTTGATTTTTTAGGGAATTTTGACGAGAATCAGACGATTCATTAAATTCTATATTTTTTTCAAAGATTTTAACAATTCAAATGTAATGTGATCTTCTAGTCAGTCAGGTCAGTAAGAAATTAATAGTTAAACTAAAATAGTTGTTGTAAATTGTTAATGTTGAATTAGTGTAAAGATTTGAAAATTGTTAATGTTGAATTAGTGTAAAGATTTGTAAATTGTTAATGTTGAATTAGTGTAAAGATTTGAAAATTGTTAATGTTGAATTAGTGTAAAGATTTGAAAATTGTTAATGTTGAATTAGTGTAAAGATTTGTAAATTGTTAATGTTGAATTAGTGTAAAGATTTGAAAATTGTTAATGTTGAATTAGTGTAAAGATTTGAAAATTGTTAATGTTGAATTAGTGTAAAGATTTGTAAATTGTTAATGCCTGAATAGTAATTTTTATGTTAATAAATTGTTTCTAGCTTGAGAATGACCCAAGGAGGGGTCGAAATATCGCTAAATGAGTGCGTTTTCATTTGTTTCCTTAAGACCCAGCAACTAGTAAACTGAACAAACAACCAAAGGAACCAACTCTCTACTTACTATTTATTTTTATCTTATTATTATTATTTTTTTTTTTTACAAATAATTTATCTTTTTCACAAATTATAATGTTCGGATTCTTTTGATTCCAAATTTCATTTTAAGTTCGATTGTCAATCAACTGGTTAGTTTATCTCTTTGATAATGAAAGATGATATCGGAATGTATTTATAGCCTTTTCATCTTTTATCTTAAAATGCTGATTTTCAAGAAGATTGGGAAACAGCATTCTTCTTGTTATTAAAGACAAGAGTTAGAGAAAAGGAAGAGAGAAAACAGTCGAGTTGGAAGAGAGTTTCAAGTTTGTAAAAGTAGGAAGAGAGTTTCAAGTTTCCGATGAGGTTATCTGCCTGAGTTAAGAGGTCACCACCCTCTAGAGATCTCAGGTTTGGTTGGAAAAGGCAACAAGGAAAACAACTTTCTGTTGGTTTAGGATTTCCCTTGGTCTAAAGGTCTTATATCATTTCTATACTCCTTCTCGAGATATCCAACAAAGATCTCTTCCAATATAATACATCTGCTATCCAAAGATTTCCATCCAATATGATTTCATACATTACTTGCAAACCTCAACTCAAGTTCAAGAAAAAAAAACATGAATGGGTTTCTCATACAATTGTGAGATTACTAACATAGACTTGAAACCTTTCCTGCACATGTACAATATAGATCTTTACTTCATGAAGATATAAAAGAATAACTCTGTACATAACAAGAAACAAGACTAGGAACAAAGTTAACTGACTCAAGTTAAACAACTAATGCAACCTCCACCTCACAAAGATAAAAACTACAAGAATAACACTCTATATCATAAGAAACAAGCTCTTTTCTTTCTATATTCCTCTAACCACCTCTAACTTTTTAATACAATAAAATAATCGTCAGGTTGGAACGGATTTGTGATTCTTTGATAACTTATTATAAAAACATTCAAGGAAACCAAACAGATAGGGAACCTTCCTGTTGACATGCGTCACGATTGACATTACTGCGCATGTCGTTCAAACTGCTACTTGGGTTTGTCTGAGATTCGTTTCGATTGTACTGTGCTGTGTTCACTAAAGATCCATGGGTAGAATGGAACACTGTCACAAGTCGGGTTGGAAAGGCTTTTATCTATTGTGCATGCCCGTGACCGGTTCACTGCTTGTTTGGAACAAACCTTTAACCTGCATAATAAACATTATCAAGGGAAATAAAGCTTACTAGGCTGTCCAACTAGTATGGGTTTCAGGACATAGTGGGATAGAAGGGAATGAATTGGCAGATCAACTGGCTAGGCAAGGTTCCAGTGTAATTCCTTCTGTCCCGGAACCAGTGGTAGGTATATCTCGCTGCGTTGTGAGGACCTCTTTAAAGAAGTCTTTGTTAAGAGATTTTCAGAGAACCTGGAAAACTGCTCCCAGGTTGAGATAGTCTAAGTTGTTTATTTCAGAACCATCTCATAAAGTTACTAAGACACTATTGGTCCTTAACAGGGGCACTTGTCATCTTATGACTGGATTTATAACCGGTCACTGTCGTCTCAACAGACACCTGCAGCTGCAAGGCTTGGTTGAAAGTCCCACCTGTCGGCTGTGTGGAGAGCAAGATGAAACTCCTATTCACCTACCAAGCTGCTGCCCAGCGTTGGCTCGTCTTAGATGGCAAACCTTTGGAATACCAATTCTTCCCTTAGAAGAGTTTATGGAACTGACTCTGAACACATTGCTGACTTTTTGCGAGTCTATCAGTCTGCTCAGACTATAGAAGAATCAGGGAGAGAATTCTTCACTACCCCGGGTTTGCTCAATGGACCTAAGTGGTGTATGTCTCTGGATTTTAAACCCCCCGGAAAAAAGCTTATTACTCTTCCACTGATTTGAAGAAACTTAACCGTAATTGTGGTTATAGATTGGAGGTAGTTATAAAAAATGTTCTTACTGCTCCTAATATACTCGTACCTTCTCGCTGGGTTTAGGTAAACCTAGCCTCAATCTGGGTTAAATGGAGACAATCTTAAAACTACTGACTATCCACCTTATCAGGAATCTGATAATCTCCTGGATGTTTTAATCTCAGTTCTTTCAATAACGTCGTTCCATGTGACCTAAACAAGCCTTCTCGCTCTGCGGAAACCTGCAACTCAGGGTTCGAATGCAACCTCTAAGTTAACAACTGCGAAAGCAACAGTTACGCGTCGTGCACTGTTTGTCACCACTTTCTGCTTACACTATGCCCACGGATGTTGAAGCAGATCTCACTGATTTAGTCCGGCGTGTTTATTGCATAATTTAAAGTTAATTATAATAGTTATTCGTCATTTCATATAACTGTATTCCAGAAAGACTACCTAAAAATCTTTGACCCAAATGTATGGCCTGAAGGCCTTCGACAAACCTTTCTACGGGGGCTTGACAACTTAAATGAGCCTGTCTAAGGATACATCTGAGGAGGAAGCTGATAAAACTCCCTGCTATCTACGACATTTTTAGAGGCTGAGATCAAAGTCGAATTGTGTTTTTCGAATACATATATTTAAGACCGAAACTTGAGTTGATATTTATGACTGAAATTTGGTTCAGTGCATCTTCAATATAAAGTCGTAAAAAAGTCGCAACCGCAGGGCACCGCGCGCGTCCTAGTCGTATAATTATAAATATGTCAGGCGACTCGACTTTGAAATGTAACATTGAAAGAGTCTGGATCGAACTACATTTAACAGATTCTAAACCCATTTTCTTTGGCAACGTTTATCTTCCTGATGACTTCTAAGTAATCAGGAAGATAAAGGTTCTAACCAAGCAGTCCTATCTAATTATAAGCAAAACCTTCTTCTCCTATTTACACTCTGAGTGACTTCAATTTGGCGAAAATATATTGGATCAAATTATTATATGAAGGATCTCAATATAAACACCGTTCTCTTGTTCAACAGTATAATAACACTCATTGGTTGTTTTGTTTTGCTAGATTTAAAAATCTCAAACTCTCTTATTGTTATAATTTGCTGAAACAAATGTCTGGTACCTGAAGACTCACCATCCTAATTTGTCTGTATAATTTAATACGAGTCTTCAATTTCGCTATAAGTTAACTAAATAAACGAGATTATAAATATATGCAAAATTTTTTTAATGTTTACTGGTCATCTATTACGGAAGAAACAGATGTGAAAATCGCTGTTGTACCTTAACAGAAATATCGCAGTATATACAGAAAAAGTACAATATAAGTTCATCCATACATCTACGGTCGGAACAAATATCGCTATTGGTTTTTTACAGATTTAAAATTTTATATTAAGTAGAAATATTATTTTCGTCATACATATCAGAAAAATGGAAAAAACGTCTACTTTAATATGCAGCGTATATATCTTTACAAATTTCAATTTAAAGTTGATCTTCAAACTTATAGAACCAATATTGACGTAGCACTTCAGAAGGATCCATTATCTTTTTGGAAAGTTATGAAAAAGATGAAAGGCTCATCGAGCAAGTCATCCTACACTCTCTCGACTGAAGATGGTTTTGTCTCGGAACCCCCTACTCTGGCTTGAGTCTTCGCTGATCACTTCGCTCCAGTTTTTCCATCTTCTCCCACTTCAAATCCTCCTTCTACAACACCTTCGAATCTTTCATCTACATCCTATTCTCGTCCTTTTAAACAACCCTTAAAAAAATCTACGTCCAATGTCATCAATGCCATTTCGACTCTGAAATCCTCTTAATCTTGTAGTTTCGATCAAATCCCTACTAAAATTGTTAAGAAATATGTTCTTTTATTTGCTCCTGATCTCTCCTCTATATACAATTGATATCTTGAAACAGCTGCTTACCCATTTCTGTGATATACTGCCCTGATTATCCCAATTCCCAAAAAGTGATGACACTAAAAATGTTAATAACTTTCGTCCTATCTCCATTTATAACACCTTTTCCAATTATTTTAAAGAACCTCTCTCTTGTCTCCTTTGATCTATCTCCTTCTTAATTCGTACCAGCACGGTTTAATTCCTAGCAAATCCACTTCCACTAATTTAGTTTCTTTTTCTATCTTATCTTATCTTGTTTCTCACGTATCCAAGGGTCATAAAGTTGATGCAGTCTATTTTGACTTACGCAAAACTTTTGATCTGGTTAACCACAATACTCAGCGTTTAAGCCTACCTTCTCTAAGAGTTGGGAGAAGAGCTTATGTGTCATTGCTCAGCGAGCTACGATGTGATGATGCCAGTAACATAGTGTTTGTTCTTACAGTTGGACACCGTGCTAGTGGGTTCGCTTATATTAAAGAGTTGTCTGATAAGTGTCCTCTGGTTTGTTTTGTTTGAAACCTTATGAAACCTTAATATTATTTGTCGTAAAGCCAGCGATATCTCTGTATTCTTATCTAATCTTAAATCTATCCTTACCTGTTTTTCTTCTTCTCATTAATGATAAATTCACTCAATTATTTTTTTCCTTACTCCCTAAGGATTAATGTAATTTTTCATTTTATAATATAGCTGTAAATAAATTCATGTTTATGCGCATGTGGAAGAAAAACAAATGGGCGCATAAGGTTGAAACTTATGTGGGACCGGCAATGGGCTAAATATGACCTACAATCCAAATTTCAATAAAATCGGACGAGTAGATTTTTAGATAATGTTGGTTCACAAAAATTGAGCGACAGACTGATAGACAGACACGGAACCAAAAATGTTCCTTCCTTTGATGTCTGAAACGGAGTTCTGTCTTGGAATTTTTGAAATAGGAGACCTAAAAATGTTTCGTTCTTCAGAACGATCATAGCAAAATAAAAATAAAGTTATTTGAGTTGGAAATTATCCGATTTTTCTTTATAAATTGTAAAATATTTGCAATAGTGGCACTTGTCAATTTTGGGGGGTTAAGAACAATATTTTTGAAAAACCTACAAATAAGAAACATTTTCCTTTGAGTTGCTTTATATTGGGAGATCAGCTGTATATATTTATAATATTAATATTTGATATTTCTTTGTGTTTCAGTGAACAGGTGCTTGGCGATGAGGTTCGTCAATGTCTAAGATTGTCTTCGTTCGACTGTATGCAGTGGTCAGATGAGGAGATTCTACACTTGCTACAGTGGATGTTCTTAGATTTCGACTTACCTAGGCTGTTCTCTATACCGATGGTAACTCTTAGGTCCTTCCTATTCACCGTCTACAAGAACTACAATGAAGTTCCATTCCACAACTTCAGGCACTGCTTCTGCGTCGCGCAGATGGTAAGACAGTGTGATTGACCACTCTATCGCTTTAACTATCTTTAACTTCCTTGTGTGCACTACCTTTTTGGCAAATGGTTTATATCCAAATAACCTCCCATAGTTTATCTTTCTCACAAATTTTCTATACTACATTTCTTGAATGTTTCCTTATGTGTCTCATTGGCCTATTTTAGGCCACTCTTAGTCAAATAATAAAGTCATTATTATTTGACTGAGAGTGGCCTACAACATCATTCTTTAGAAGTGATGTTTGATAGCCAAAAATTATGGCACTCACTTGTTCTACAGCCTTTTCTTCTTTACCATATCCATATCCTCATCAGATCTAAATAGATTTTTGTAGCGATTGTAGCTTACTCTAATTGATAATTTCTTTTCCTTCGATGTTTCTATTCTCTTCTTTTGTGATCTGACTGCCTACGTAAATATACTCCTCTTCTTGTTCTTAATTCAAATTTGAATTTGTTATAATATGTTACTTACTGGAATATTTGCCATTTCCCTTGCGTGCTAGTATTCCACAGGTGATAAAACGTATGTGGTTTGATAAATGCTGAGGAGACCAACAAGTGGTCTGCATCTTGCATGCCGATAGGGCAGAGTAGGCATTGGTCGTTTCCACCAGGTTTTATATATTTATATTAGGCCATTATTGTATTTCTATTTATTTAAAGACCGATTCTTTTTTATAAAGTTCATCCACGTCTCTCATAATTATTTTCACTATCTCCATTCTCTCATAATTTTTTTTCACTTCCCCCATTCTCTCATCATTATTTTCACTTCCTCCATTCTCTTATCATTATTTTCACTTCCTCCATTCTCTTATCATTATTTTAACTTTCTCCATTCTCTCATAATTATTTTCACTTCCCCCATTCTCTCATCATGATTTTTCACTTCCTCCGAATAAAGTTCACTTCTTCGATGCCCTAATCTTCATTTTCCACTTTCGTCATTATTTTCACGTTCTCCGTACTCTTAGCTGTACGAGCATATTCACTTCAAAATTCAATACGTATTTAACAATTGACCCCTTCCATATAAACTCGCTGCAGGCTTATTCCAGAAATCAATTACATATATTTATATGCTTATTTAAATTCTGCTGCAGACACTTTTGCCAAAAATCAATTACATATATAAAAATATTATTTCACTTGCACATTTAAAAACTGTATAAAATATTTGCCAGAAAAGTATTAGTCTGCTAGGAGACCTATAAAAACTCGTGATGTCACTATTGATAACGTTATCAACATATCTGTTTGTTTTTAGATGTATGCTATGAGTTGGAAAGCTGACTTGGCGAAAAGGCTTGGTAGCTTAGAGGTGCTGATACTTCTAGTCTCCTGTATATGCCATGATCTCGATCATCCAGGATATAACAATATATACCAGGTAATAAAACCAATCACATTTAGAAACACAAACAATTATTATCTTAGCTACATATTATGCAAGGGCTCATATACAAATAACAATCTAAGCTATTATGCAAGGGAGGTGAATAACTTTTGCTTTATCTGGCGTTTGATTGTCCTTGTGTAAATGTTTAATTATTTATTTATTAGGTAAAAGAAATTGCATACAAATAATTTGAAATTGCAAATTAATTTGAAATCAAATAATTTGAAATTGCATACAAATAAATGACAATAGCTCAATACTAATTATTGATTACTGGTCGCAAAAGATAAGCTTAAACGTGGCTCAAACTAAAAATCCTTGAAGCAAATACTCAATAACTACCCACCTACCAAGTATCGAATTTCAAATTATCTTGGACAAAATAATCTCTAAACAGTTGGGTGAAATCAACTGGACAAGTTTTGATTGTATATTACTGTAAAGTTTGACCCATTTCACACTAGGTGAATTAAGTCGTACGATAAAAATTCATAAGCTTTATTACTAACGATACTAAGTATTACGATTTTTATCTATGTGCCCACATTATTTGGCAGATATTTTTGTTTAAATTTAAAATGGTTTAATATGTTTCAGATCAATGCCAAAACAGAGTTGGCTCTAAGATATAATGATATATCACCACTGGAAAATCACCATTGCTCCATTGCATTTAGAATATTAGACCTACCTGATTGTAATATT
Source organism: Gerris lacustris (assembly GCA_951217055.1). Classification (NCBI taxonomy): domain Eukaryota; kingdom Metazoa; phylum Arthropoda; class Insecta; order Hemiptera; family Gerridae; genus Gerris; species Gerris lacustris. The sequence goes on from OX578277.1 coordinate 13,950,829, forward strand.
TTCTCTTCCTTCAACTCAGAAGAGTACAAACTCATAAGAGAAGGCATCATAAGGTCAGTCTTCGAAAAATTGGTTATTTTAAATTAGTTATTTCAAACTATAGTAGAATTACAATAAGAGTTAATTCTGACGGCAGATTGGGCAACCAATGTAGGGAGAGGGGGGGAGTAGGAGATGAAGCCACTAGACGGTTATTCTGAGGGTCACTCACCTCTACCAATGACATTCAAAATCTCGAGCTCTCATTGGCTGTCACCACCATTTTTTAGATTTTCCCACGGAGTAAGAATTAATTCTAATTGTAATCCTACTGCAAGATGAGTCAAGAGCAGTGGAGTCACTTCAGGAATATTGGGAGTAAAGAAATATTCCTCTCCGCTAAATTTAACTTGTATCTGTAACTTTCAACCACTAGTGGTTACGGTAAAGTGCTAATGAGATAAGTTAAAATGCATTATAGAAATCAGTGTCAGTTTCCAACCTCTGCCTCAATACTCACTCTTTCTCTTACGTATTTAATTCATCTCATGAGCATAGAAGATGACCACAAATGGTTAAAGCCATCTTTGCACAATTTAGAGGAGAGACATCTTTCTACATTCCTAATAAATTACTGTATAAAAACAATTCTACTGTTTTAGGTGTATTTTGGCGACAGATATGGCGAGGCATAATGAAATACTGGCTCAGTTTAAAGAGGCAGTGGCGCAAGGATTTGATTACTCCAATAAGGCACATACCAACCTTGTAAGTAAACCATTTAAAAAGAATCTTACTAAATATTAAGGTCATCAAATACCTCATTAAACCTCCATTACGAAGCAGAACGTCCAAGGTGGCTGAGATTTGGAAGTAATCCAGAACTACAGTAAGAAATTTCTAAATCACAAAACTCACTATTTCCTCATTCCTCATCCAGTGGAATTAAAGTCTAACTATGATGTTAACTGATGGGTTGAAAGGCAGCTTTGTGTAATAAAATTACTTTTAGAGGCAAGAAGTCTTCCTTTATTCCTAAAAGGCCCTACACACGACCCGACACAATCAAACTCCTCAACAATTCTTGTCGGGGCCATCTCTACACACGACCAAACTCCTCTCTTTATGGGGAGTTTAGTCGTGTCGGGTTGAGGAGTCGGCCGACAGCGCTACACACGAACCGACCCGACAGGAATCGAGGGGAATCGAGGGTGGGGAGCTCCTGACGGTCGGGTCCGGCAGTTTTAGTCCGCCGACAAGCCTACACACGCTACAACTGTCGGGGCCAACCCCGTTCGGCCTGACGGTCGGGTCGGGTCGTGTGTAGGGCCTTTAAAGACTAAGGTGGGTGTGCTTTGAATGGAACAGGAATCTCAGAGTTGGTTCTTATTCCATCCACGTCATAATGTATAATATCAATTCATCTACTAGACTACTGTAAGTTCAACTAGCAAATGTTTTAGAACAGGAATCTCAGAGTTGTTGTCATTTAGCATCCGATTTGCAATCAACCTAATTTATAAAGTTTTTCCATAGACAGTTGAAGTGAAGACGGATGTGATTTGGCACAGGAATTGCCGAACTTCCTAGCTTTAGCCCCCTTTACAGTCTATTTGCAATCGACCGAATTCATCTCTGGTCTCTCTGCATACAGTTGTAAGTTCAAGGTGACTGTGTTTAGGTAAAGGAATTGCAGAACTTTCTAGCTCAAGCTCGCTTTACAGCTTATTTGCAATCATCCAAATTCACAGGTTTCTCTATAGACAGTTGTAAGTTCAAGGTGGCTCTGGTTTGCCATAGAATTTCCAGCTCTACCTTATATTCAATCTAAACTTCACCTCGCTGATTTATCTAAAAGATTTCTAATTTATTGTTTTACAGTTAACGATGGTGCTTATCAAAGTAGCTGACATATCTAATGAAGCTAGGCCTATGGAGGTAGCTGAACCTTGGCTTGACAGGTTACTTCAGGTAAATTTAATCTTATTCTTTTAATTAAAGAACATTATTTGACTTCTATCGGTATTACCGAGTGGTTATCGTACTCGCAAATTAAAAACCAAGGTCACTATCAATATCAACATACCTGGTGATGGTTCGAATACCAGAGAGGAAAGACATATTAATGTTTCACACTGATGATATTAAGTAGGGATGCATGATGCGGACGTCCCCTCCCTTCCTTTTTTAACAAGATGCTACCCAGGTTTTCTTAATAGATACACCTACGAGGTGCTCTATTGAGGAGCCTATTCGGGCTCATCTGAGCTCAATCTTCACGCGGTTAGAAACAACAACCTTATTTGGCATATTGGCATGTTAGTGAGTATGAGCTTTCGTTTATAGTCAATAACATAATTACGTCTGGTGCGCCTCTGATTCTACAATTTTTTTTTTTAAATTTTACGAATTTTTAAAATTTCTGCTGATTTAGCAAAATGGGGGTTAATGACGTGTTAATTTATGATTTGTGCTGGCGGTGGCACAATTAAATGGGAGGGCTGATTTATGTACCAAATTTCAACTCTCCTGTTTAAAAACCGAAGAAGATATGTGTGCACACACTGACCTACAATCATCAAGCTAAAAACCACTTTAATGATCTTAAAAAACGCCCAAAACGGATAATTTTATTGAAATCTCGGGTTCCGAAATTCGAATAATGCTTTTCCTATATACTTTCGGAGAAGGGGGAATTGATAAATGCAATTATAAAGTATGAGAAATTTAAGATTTCGTTATCTTATATATCTAAAGTTAGTTAATCAAAGTTTAATAATAAACTTTTCAATACTTTAGTAGTTAGTTTCAAACTGTAGACTGACAAAGTTATAATTGTAACTTTTGTTCATTGACAAAGTTTTCTATTTTTAAAACTTGACTTTAACAATCTTCAAAGTTCTTATTGGTTAACTTATACTTTTGGGTTCTTGATTTAAACTTAAGTTCTACGTATTCAATGGTTACGATGTTACATGGTTAGTCAAGTTGTAACTATAATCAAGCAGAGACATGTACTTAAAAGATGTAAAATAGAATTACGTGTGGGCTGTTTATGCCTTTATATGGGCTAATTAGATTACCGAGGATCGCAATGGCGTGAGTAATTTTTAATGTATTTCTTAAATTGGTTGGTTATAAACTACCGCCAAGAAAAAGGGTACTATGCCTTATTAAATTAATTTTATATACTTCTAAATACAATGTTTTGGTTAATAAGAAATTTGTGGTCAACGTTCTTGGTAGCATAACTTTTTAATTTGTATGGTAAATGAATAAATTTGACCTCATGTAAAACTGGCCCGTTTAATAAGCTTTAAAATGATATAACTTGTTAATAAGTTTGCTTCACGTTTTCAAACTTATTTGGATGAAAATGAGGTAATAAATGACAAGTTTAACAGTTTCTATGACTTTAAATGACCCTAAGACTTAATAGAAAGTGTAACAAAAAATAAAAAAATATCACTCCTTGGGTCCTCTGCTGCGGCGAACTATGGAATGACAACAATTATCCAAGACGGTAGATCGGTCGGTTTGGGGTTGGGAATTTGCCACCTCGTTCACCCGATCTCACCCGATCTCGGCGATGTACACTACCAGTTGCCCGTCTCACTGCTTGAGGTTACAATTTGATAGCATCAAATGCTAAATTTGTTCGCTAAACAAGGTCCTCTCTTGTGCTCATCAATTGGCTGTACACTTTAATTTTCACCTCTCCCCACAGGTAGTAGTCTAATGGAGTGAGATCGGGTGAACGAGGTGGCAAATTCCCAACCCCAAACCGACCGATCTACCGTCTTGATTAATTGTTGTCATTTCATAGTTCGCCGCAGCAGAGGATCCATTAAGAGCAACGGAAGGAGGGGGGGGGGGCTACTTTAAGTTTTTGTAATCAATTATGTACACTTTTCTATACTATATTATTCAATTTTTCATTTTGTTAATTCAAGGAGTGATATTTTTTATTTTTTGTTACACTTTCTATTAAGTCTTAGGGTCATTTAAAGTCATAGAAATTGTTAAACTTGTCATTTATTACCTCATTTTCTTCCAAATAAGTTTGAAAACTTGAAGCAAACTTATTAACAAGTTATATCATTTTAAAGCTTATTAAACGGGCCAGTTATACATGAGGTCAAATTTATTCATTTACCACACAAATTAAAAAGTTATGCTACCAAGAACGTTGACCACAAATTTCTTATTAACCAAAACATTGTATTTAGAAGTATATAAAATTAATTTAATAAGGGTATTTTGGGCTAGCAGCATGACACTTTTAAAGAAAATTTCCTCACCTTTTGAATGGTGAAAACCCCGTCTTTTTATCTTTTTTAGATTTTACGCTATAACTTTTTAATGGGAAAAAGTAACTAGAAAATTAGATAATTGAAAAATCGTTATATCTCGAAAACGAAGGTCGATCAACCATTATAACTATTAGTTTATATACCATTTTTTGTCAGAAATGTGATGCAGAACATCAGGTTTTTCTTTGTTACACCTTATGTGGGATACCCTGTATAATATAAAGGTGGGAGCCTTTGATAAAATAATTTCCAACAATCCATGATTATTAATTGATTCCGACTACTGGAAAAACATTTTATTAAATTCCAGATAAAGCTACTTCCGTTTCCTTTCCAGGAAAAGCAATTTCCGTCTCCTTTCCAGGAAAAGCTTGTTCCGTTACCTTAAGTATAAGTTCCGAAACAATAAGTAATGATTAATTTAAAACAAATTATAATTATTATTAACTACGGGAAACAGACAGTGAAAAATACACTCCAGCGCCGGGATTAATAATAATAATAATTTGATTTAAATTAAAATTTAAACCTTCCGTAGTATGAAAACTACCAAAAACTTAAAAAAAATAAAAAATAAAAATAAGTAATGAGTAAAACAGGACCTTTGTTGTTCGCTAATAAATATTTTTAATTTCTGTATTTCAATTTTCTCTTTACAGATCTCAAGGGTGAATTTAACAAGATTAATATAACATCTCATTAAGGAAACTTGGGTTTTAATTGGTTTAGTTAGAAAAACTCAACCGGGTCAATTAAGGATATTGCTACAATCTCATTAGGAAACGACTACTTTAATTGGTCGATTCAGTAACTGATAATGATCGAAACAAATCTATCAAAATGAACGAATCAATTCATGGACTTTTTCATTGTTTGATGACAGGAATTCTTCACTCAGAGCGATGCTGAGAAGGAAGAAGGTCTTCCAGTGACTCCGTTCATGGACAGGGATAAGATCACCAAGCCTTCGTCACAGTGCTCTTTCATTGGATTCGTTCTTTTACCACTCTTCGAAGCACTTTGCTCTCTCCTCACTGAATTACAGGTAATCGTTATAACTTAATTTGTAGTTTATAGAATTATATGGTATATTATTGCTTTTATAGACATAAAATCCTCAGTGACACTAAATGTCATTTGGAAAATTTAGAAAATGGTTCTCTCAAAATGGTAACTCCAATCTTTATAGTGGTTAAAATCCAAGTCTGAGCGACTCATCATTTATCATGATGTCTCTATAACCTGGACCTATGACCATGACTAAGCATTGTTCGAGTTTGTCGGACCGAGTTATTTCTATAATTTAGCATGTGGAGATGAAGGTGCACTTATAAATAGACATGTGTCATCCTCTTCTACTCTCTACACTCACTCTCATCCATGTTGAGTCTAATCTAATTCAAGTACTACAGACTGACTCATCATGCGGTCTCTATAACCTAGATCTGTGACCATGAGTAAGCATTTTCGAGTTTGTCGGGCTGAGTTATTTCTATAATTATAAGCATGTGGACATGAAGGTGCACTGTGCACTTATAAATAGGCATGTGTCATCCTCTTCCACTCTCTACGCTCCTAAGCTACTCTCATCCATGTTGACTCTAATCCAAGTACTACTGACTGACTCATCACGCGGTATCTATAACCTAGATCTGTGACCATGAGTAAGCATTTTCGAGTTTGTCGGATCGAGTTATTTCTATAATTATAAGCATGTGGACATGAAGGTGCACTGTGCACTTATAAATAGGCATGTGTCATCCTCTTCCATTCTCTAAGCTCCTAAGCTACTCTCATCCATGTTAACTCTAATATAATCCAAGTGTACTACTGACTGACTCATTACGTTGTACGACTCTATAACCTAGATCTGTGACCATGAGTAAGCCTTGTTCAAGTTTGTCGGACCGAGTTATTTCTATTATTAAGCAGGTGAAGGTGCACTTATAAATAGGCATATATGATCCTTTTCCAATCTCTACGCTCCTGAGGTTACTCTCATCCATGTTGACTCTATTCTAATCCAAGTACTACTGACTGATTGACTCAAAACCATATTTCTGAAACCACTAGATCTACGCTCATTAAGTAATGTACGAAGATTCCACTAAGCCCCTAGTTTCCCAATTACAATAGTATTTTACGATCTGTCATCTTGAATCACAATGGTGGCCATTTATATAGAAAATTCGACAGGAAGATATCTTTGGAACCAACTTCACAAGAACCATAAAATACAAAGGATGATTTCCTTTTTATGACTAAGCTCTCTAATTGGCGGACATTTTGATCCAAGATGAAGGCAATATACATATTTAAAACAAAGTTCCCTCAATGACTTGACTATCATTACTTCTTTGAAAAATTGAAATAAAATTATTGTATTTCGTATAGCAATTTATATTATTATAATTGCATCGATAACATAAATTGATTTTTCTAAATTCGATCTCTAAGACGAAAACTTGAGGCAAGATCAGACCGATTAAAATCGTACTAAATTTTCTAATATACGAGTATTATTGTTAAAATTTCATCAACATTTACCATACAAATAACTTCTTCCCGGCGGGAAATCGAACCCTTTGCAATTATAGCTATTTTTCTCAGGAACTAGGGTTTTCCCGTAAAAACGGCATAAATGATTAGATTCGTATTTAAATTGACTACATTTTAAGGTTATTTAATCAAAATCATCGGAACCATTTTCGAGAAATGTTTTTTTCAAGATTTTTCAGAGGTTTTTGGCAAAATTCATTTTCTTGACACCGTCTCAAAGTGTAATTATTCGGAACCAGTGAATGCTAATTTTTTAGGCTTTAAGCATCTACACAAAGTGCACGGTCTGTCTACATGACAGACAGATTTTTTTTTTTTTAAACAAATCTCTTTTTTGAATCAGGGGCCTCAAAATGGAATTTTACCGCCATCTCAAACTACCTCACTGTATGTATTACGTGCATAATAAATTTTTAAGTTTTTGGTAGTTTTCATACTACGGAACGTTTAAATTTTAATTTAAATCAAATTATAATTATTATTTACTACGGGAAACAGACAGTAAAAAATACACTCCCGCGCCGGGATTTGAACCACGGGTCTCCTGTATTTCTAGTACAGATGCTCTTGCCAACTAAGCTACGCAGGAGAATGATTTTCAACTGCCGTAATCGATAACTAGTCCCGAATCCAAGCTTTCAATATTCATATACATTTAGACAGTCAATATTTATGACATTAGAACTAAACCAAGAATTAAAGCTTATAATTATAAAGAACACAATAGTGCATAATAAAGTAAAAAAGAGGGGGGATCGATCCCTAAATGTGTTTTACAGATCCTTTACTCTTGCCACATCGGATCTCTAGTGCGTTGTGGTGTTTTGATTATCACCTGACAATTCCCCTGGGTTGAGTTGCAGGATATATATATATATATATATATATATATATATATATATATATATATATATATATATATATATATATATATTATATACATATAGTCCAGTCAAATGGTGCATGAAAAGAGCTCAAAGTGGAAAGTTCTGGTGTAATTGTTGTTAGTGGCTTACTTTATGTTTTTTGGGGTGCTGAACACGAATCTGAAGTTGTCCAACAAAAATTCCCTCGGCAAATATGAGAAATCATCGAAAAACTACAAAAAAAACATGTTTTTTATTGGTTTTCAGCTTATAACTTGCAAAGCAATCTACTCACGCAAAAAGTGGTCTAGTAGTAAAATAAAAAGGAGAAAATAATCTACAATTTATGTCTATAACATTTATTTGTACGTCGTATGGTTTTCACGCAAATGGGAGTTGAAATATTGGAAAGAGGTGGCGGGTGGAGGGTACAGGCTGAAGGGTAAACGGTTGGTGGCCAGACTGCGGCAGTTAATTTTATGTTTTTGGGTGTACTGAACACGAATCTAATGGTTTCTATGCAAAAGAGGGGTTAAAATATCCAATAACAATGTTTACCTACATGAAATAAAGAATAAATATTAATGGTGTTACTTGTTGTTTTTCATAAATTACTGATTTCCCGGTTATTTCAACCCCTCTTTTGCATAGAAACCATTCGACTTACAAAAAAATGGTAAAGAAATAATTTGTAGGTTATTTTCTCCTCTTTATTTTACTACTCTTCCACTTTTTGCGTAAATAGCTTGCTTTGTAAGTTATAAGGCGAAATCTACTAAAAATATAAAAGTAAAAAGTGGTTTTATGATGATTTATCATATTTGCGTGTAAAATTTTTGTTGGACAACTTAAGATTCGTGTTCAGCACACCCAAAAACATAAAATTAACTGCCAGCGCAGTCTGGCCACCAACCGATTACCCTTCAGCCTGTACCCTCCACCCGCCACCTCTTCCCAATATTTCAACTCCCATTTGCGTGAAAACCATACGACGTACAAATAAATGTTATAGACATAAATTGTAGATTATTTTCTCCTTTTTATTTTACTACTAGACCACTTTTTGCGTGAGTAGATTGCTTTGCAAGTTATAAGCTGAAAACCAATAAAAAACATGTTTTTTTATTGGTTTTCGATGATTTCTCATATGTGCCGAGGGAAATTTTGTTGGACAACTTCGGATTCGTGTTCAGCACCCCAAAAAACATAAAGTAAGCCACTAACAACAATTACACCAGAACTTTCCACTTCAAACTACCATTTGACTGGACTAATAGATCTAACTCGTTTATTAAATTTATTTATGTTTTCCTTTGTCAACTAAATAAATAAATATTTTTTAAAAAAAATTGCATAATAAATAAAGGTGGAATACATAAAGTTGAAATATATGATGTGAATAATTTATGTACTTCTCAAAGAATATATAAAACAAAAGTAAACCAGATATATTATGATGGGAAGGAGATGAGAAGAAAGGTAAGCATAAAGCAGACAGAGAGAAGCCATTGAAATTTAAACGTGGCAAAAAGGGACCACTTGAACCCTCCCAGAAATTTCCATACTAATTGAATTTGCAACCCTTACCAGATGGGCACAGTATTAAAACGCGCATGTGTATTTCAACATTTATATATATATATATATATATATATATATATATATATATATATATATATATATATATATATATATATATATATATATATATATATATATATATATATATATATATATATATATATATATACATATAGTTTATGCTAAGACGAGAGATTTAGACCTTACGGATGCTTTAATGAAGCATATTATAACTAAATTTTCATTTTATTAATTATAGTATCCAAAGATATAAAATTTTGGAAATTTAATGTAACGTTTACTTTTAAAACTTGTTTCTAAAATAAATAATCTAATTTAGTGTTAATATTGAAACTTAAATGGGACCTGCAATCTGCAATGGACTAATTATGACCTACCAACCAAATATCCAATCCATCGACCGAAAATTCGACGAGCAGTATAATGTTGGTTCGCAAAAATGATGGACAGACCGACCCGCAGATACACATGGGGGAAAAAAATGATGTTTGGTGTCTGAAACGGATTTCTCTTTTGGAAAATTTTGAAATCGGAGACATAAAATAGTGCATTACGCGTCTAGTGCGGAAAGTAGCATTTTGCATGCGAGTGTGGAGTTTGCACCCGAGCGATAGCGAGGGTAGTAAAACCACAGGAGCAAAGCAAAATGCCGTTTTTGCACGAGTTGCGTACCGTACTTTATCTAAGATTGTTAGATTTAAATAATAAATATAGAAAAAAATAAACTTGCTGTATGTAAGTTCGTATCTCTCCCTTGATAAAGATGGCATTTACTCTTGAGTTGTATTTTTGCCGAATTAATTATTTCTGGAGGAGTACCTATTATTCTCCACATTTTCGTCAAAGTCACTTGATTCACTTATTGCTTTTCACTAAAAACTCGATATAAACCGTTATTTTAATAAAAGAACTGCAAATTAGTTTTGTTAAATGTAAACAAACTCGCGAATCGTGCGTAAAGCTGAAGAATTCCTCTTCTTTACCGCGCTAGCTTGGTAAAGAAGAGGAATTATTCAGAACTATGAGATGCGCATGCGCAATGAATACAAGTACGTAAATAATCACTTTCTATGCATCTAAACAAAGATATAAAGTTTATATTTCGTATCAATCGTAGATAATAGTGCATTACGCGTCTAGTGCGGAAAGTAGCATTTTGCATGCAAGTGTGGAGTTTGCACCCGAGCGACAGCGAGGGTAGAAAAACCACACGAGCAAAGCAAAATGCAGTTTTCACACGAGTTGCGTGCCGTACTTTATCTACGATTATTGGATTTTAATAATAAATACAGAAACAATTAAATATACATTGTTTATCACTAAAAACTTGATAAAAACAGTTAGTAAATTAGTATTGTTAAATTAAATGTAAACAATTACGCAAATCGTGCGATAAGGTAAAGAATTCTTCTCCTTATCGCACGATTATGAAACGCGCATGCGCAATGAATACAGCTACGAAAAGAATCACTTTCTAAGCATCTAAATAGAGATAAAATGTTTATATTTCGTATCAATCGTAGATAAAAGTTTCATTCCTTAGAACGATCACAGAGCTTCCGTTATCTTCGATAAGCTCGGAAGTAAAAACTCCCAAGAGAAATAAATAATTACTTTTAATGAGTAATAATAATTATATGTTGCAAGAGCTATATGTTTTACTAGCTGGATTCTATACTTGCTTCGTTGCGGAGTGTATATCTTCCGAGCTTAACGAAGGTAACGAAAGCAGAATAATTAATAAACATAACAGAATTTAATAATAATTTAGAAAGTCCTGCCTTCAAAAAATAAAAATCTGATTTAAGATCCTTCTTATAGAAAATAATGTAAATATTGTAAAATTACAATGTTCATAACCTATCATTTAGATAACCTTTTATATTAATTTAATGAGGAGTAAACAGGGTTGACAAAAGAAAACAAAAAGATCAGTCATGCACCATGACTTAATGAGCAAATTTTTAAAGATATTGCGTATAATTGGCTTATGATAATGTAGGAAAATTTTGGTTAAGAATTTGGATGAGGGAAAAAAAAAAAATTGGTACACAGAGGTACGGGGTACAAAATTCAAAATAGTATATACCCTTCAAGATGTATGTCATAGGAAAGCTCTTTAAGAGTACAGAAACTGTTTTTATCTACGATTGATACTAAGTATAAACATTATATCTCTGTTTAGATGCGTAGAAAGTGATTATTTACGTACTTGTATTCATTGCGCATGCGCGTCTCATAGTTCTGAAGAATTCCTCTTCTTTACCACGCTAGCGCGGTAAAGAAGAGGAATTCTTCAGTTTTACGATTAGCGAGTTAGTTTACATTTAACAAAACTAATTTGCTATTCTTTTATTAAAGTAACTGTTTATATCGAGTTTTTAGTGAAAAACAATGAATGAATCAAGTGGCTTTGACGAAAATGTAGAGAATAATACTCCTCCAGAAATAATTAATTCGGCAAAAAATACAACTCAAGAAATGCCATCTTTATCAAGAGAAGAGATACGAACTTACATGCAGCAAGTTTATTTTTTTCTGTATTTATTATTTAAATCTAACAATCGATAAATTACGGTATGCAACTCGTGCGAAAACGGCATTTTGCATTGCTCGTGTGTTTTACTACCCTCGCTGTCGCTCGGGTGCAAACTCCACACTCGCATGCTAAATGCTACTTTCCGCACTCGACGCGTAATGTACTATTATGCACACTTTTGTCATATTTTCATATATGAGGGGGGTAAAATAGAAAAAGCACGTTTTCATGCTATTTTGACTCTAAATGGTCAAAATTTGACCCCTAAATGCCTCCAAAAATGCTGGCCAACGAACTTGTCTTTCATTTGATAATTGACATTTTAAAATTTGTTTGGATTTTTTAAGTGTATCCTAGGATGATATATCGTTTGGAGTGACACATACATAAAACAAGTGTTACATTCCAGGAATCGATTAAAAATGGTCTTAAACGGATTGCTATGGAGAAAATGTTCAAAAATTTGCATTACAAACTTAATGAAACTTGGGGGATCCGTACCATGTAAAGGGAAGTTTGTTTTCATGCAATCACACACTAGGGACGGAGCAACCACCCACTTTGCCCCCAGGCCACCTAACTTCAAAATTTCAAATTGGAGTGTATATTTTTTATAGCATATTTGGATTCTACGGTGAAAAATAATAAAATTTTACTTGAACTTGTTTTTATATCCCCAATAATTTGTCCTCTATTATAGGGGGGCAAAGATAGAAAAATAACCCTTCCGAAAATAGTAAAAAAAACTCTTATATCATTATAAAATCTAAACGGTTTGAAATAAATTAATGGAACTTGGGCGATCTGTACCATGCAAAAGGAAGTGTGTATTAATCCACTCACGTACTTAAGGTCAACCACCCATTTTACCACCCAGGCGCTGAAATACACAATTTTTATAATTTTACCTCATATAGGGGGCAAAATATTGGAGATTACAAGAAAAAGTTTGAAGTAAAATATTCTTATTTTTCACAGTAGAATCCAAATTTACTCTCAAAAATATATACTTCTATTTGAAATTTTGAAGTTGGGTTGGCCTGAGAACAAAGTTGGTGGTTGCCCCTAGTGCGCGATAGCATGAAAACAAACTTCCCTTTTCATAGTACGGATCCCCCAAGTTTCATTTATTTATCTCTAACTGTTCAAACGTTAAGGGGGGGGGGGGATTTTTGGACCACCCTGTATATACCCTGATATACTCAGGAAGTCCATCTCCTCTACACATATTATGTCTTTAGGAAGACACATTTTCGCTGAACAACTTTTTCAACCCCTTGTTACGGAAGAATGATTTTTCAGGCCTTCTATATTTTTCATGTGTTTGAAAATGTTTTAAATTTTTGTTGGGTACATTCGTAGATCAGGTTCCTTTCTGACAGACAAACAGACAGACAAACGCAGGAAATTTCAAGGGTCCTTGATGTTGCCTAAGGACCCTAAAAAATATAAAAAATAATAATATAACAGATAATAATTTAAAGTTTTTTTAATAACAACACTGTTACAGTCCAATGTTAAAACGCCTTTAAGATGAAATTTGCAAAAGTTTCATCGTCAGAAATGTAATATTGTGGAAAAACTTTTATATAAAATCTCTTCTTTCCTTCTACTTGTTTTAAAACGGAATTATTTATCTTTTAGAAAATTAATAAAACCCCGAGATATTTTTCTCACTTCTCCAATTTCTTTTAATGAAATTTTAAGTAAAGGATGAATTTTAAATCAAAAATTTAAATTAGAACTGTTTGAATTAAGAATGTTAAATAAACTATCTTAACTAAGTAATTAAGTTTTTTTTTTATTAATTAATTTTTTAATACTTTCTCATTTACAAAATATTAAACTGTTTCCCACGATAGAGTACTGAAGAGAAAAATTGTTTAATCGTTTGTATAAGTTTTTTTTTTTTTTTAATTTTTAAATGGAGTATCAAATGAAAGCGAATGTTTAGGTTGCAAATATATATATATATATACTTTATTAAATTTTGCTTTTTTTTGGTTTAGTGAGTTAATATATAACCCAAAAAGTCCGTCGCTCTTTGGTTCATAAGGCTCGAACTGTTTAAGCGAATGTGCTGAAATTTAAAACACTGGTGCAACTTTTTGACCCAACCACAGGAAATATATACGGAAGTTCAAAATTAAATATGCGCATGCGCAATTCGCAAAAATGTGGTAAACTCAAAAAAAAATGTTTTTTTTAATTTTCGAGTGGGGTATCAAATGAAAGCTGCTGAAGAGTAGGACACAAATATATATATTCTTTTTTTTTAAATGTTGTATTCCTTATTGGGTAAAAAAATCAAAATATACTAAAAAAAATCCCCCCCCCCCCCCAACCACTATATAAACGGCTGGTCCTAAAATTTCGAAATAATTCATGCTAATGCCTTATTGTAGGGCGATGAAAATTCCGGGAGTGCATCCCAAATTTTAAAAAATTGCTAATTTTGGGCGAAAAAATTTGAAGTGCGCCCAAAATTTTATTTTTTTAAAATTTTGAGTGGGGTATCAAATGAAAGCTGCTGAAAAGTAGGGTACAAATATATATTTGTTTTTTTTTAATTTTTCATTCTTTATTGGTTTTATAAGTCAAAATATACCCCAAAATAATCCCCCCCCCCCCCCCAAACACTATATAACGGCTGGTCCTAAAATTTCGAAATAATTCATGCTAATACCTTATTGTGGTGTGATAAAAATTTCCTGAAGAATGTAATTTATCTTTTCATTATTACCGATAAAAAACATTATGACCCCCCGGGGGATCGAACCCGGACCCTTGAGATCGAAGAAAAAAAATCATTATTTCATAACGGATATGCTTAATCATCTACAAAACCCTAAAATGTACTTGGACGCAAGTACTTCTCTGTGTTTTTAATTTTCTTTTACTAATACATTTATAAAAAGTTGCTTTTTGGAGGAACAAGTTGTGCATAATATCCTATACCATCTTAGGTAAGTAAGTAAGTGTATATTTGTATAAAAAGTACAATAATTAATAAGTTACAAGAAGTTCTGCAAATGCACTTTAGAAGCTTAGGCAAAGCCAGTCAGTTAAGTTTATATTCATTAGCATCTTAGGTATGCACTTATTTGGTTCATTTGGAGGTAAAATAGCCGCCATTTTAGAAAAGCGATATATATTTGTAACCTACATTTCAATATACCTTTTAATGATACCCCAATCAAAAATTACAAAAAATAAAAAAAATTTGGGATCAGTTCGCACTTGCTCGGTGATCAAAGAAATATCGAGTGTGTTCGCAACATTTTCCCTGTTTTTCGGCAAATAAAGTTTAACTTATATACCAAATTTCAAATATCTAGCTACAATACTGGAGATATGCTGCAAGATGCGACGGACCCACAGATGAACTACCAAAAGCAAAAGGGTTTTTTAGGATAACCTCGAAACCCTAAAAAAAGACGGGAAATTAAGCTCAGACGAACTTTCTGAAATTTGGAAGTTAAGGCTTGGGAAATGGTTTCTCTTTAGGATATAAGTATATATGAGGAGCCTTGTATCAAAGACGGACATTCGACATTTTTTCCGTATTTCCATTATCGATTGTTTCTTATAGATTTTTAGCCACTCCATCAGATTCTGTTATCCATTTGCATCAAAAACGTCCAGAAATGGGGTAAAAAATGCAATAATATTTGTAGTTTTGTTTCAAATACGGACAAGTCAACACACGTTTTGCTTCAAAAGTGGACATAACCTAAACAGCCAATCAGGAGGCTGCATTTTACTAACTCGTTTCCATGATGCACTGCGGCCTTTAACATCTGAATACCTACTCCTACCATATTTGGCATAAATGTTTAGAAAAATGATACCCCGAGGGGAAATCGATATATTAATTTTTAGCTCTAAATTTGGGGGTACTTCCTCCCAAAAACTCTGAAAAACGTGGGGAAAAAAATTATTTCTCCACTATAATTATTTTAACAATTATTTTCCACGTCATTTAGCTTCAAAAACGGACAAAACCTAGTTTTTGTTTTAAAAGCGGACAACTCCATTTTGCATCTATAATATCAAAGAAATTCACGTTTTCAGAACTTCTAACTAGTTTTGAGTCTATTAAGAATGTAAAGAAAAAAATCATAGCTCTAGCACCTGTAGAATTTAAGCTACAGTTTTTCGGCTCTATTGAAAAATTTTGAAATGTGCTCTTGTCCGTCTTTTATATGTCTCTTGTCTCCTCATATGTATTATATTATTTAAAGCAACAATTAATAAGTAAAAAATCGGTCCGCGACAACTCAGACAAACTTTGTCATATACGAGTTTATAATTACTTAGCCCAGTGCTTCCATTTATTAGTTTTCAAAACTACATTTAAATATAATTGAACATTTCATCAAAATTTATCATAAAAAAACTTCTCCTGGGCGGGGAATCGAACCCGGGCTCACTCCATCCGCGTTTTAAGCTAATTTCTCAGGAACTAGATTTTTCCAGGGAAAACAGCTTATATCGTTGGATTCGTATTCAAATTGACTACATTTTAGAATTTTTTAATCAAAATCGTCGGAACCATTTTCGAGAAATAATTTTTTTTCGTATTTTTTCATAGTTTTTGGGGGGCAGCGCCCCCAAAATTAGAGCTAAAATTCATTTCTCGATTTCGCCTCGGAGTTTGATTTTTCTGAACATGTATGCAAAATTTCGTCAAAATCGGCCCAGTAGTTTAACCTCCAGGCGTCTGCACAGATGACAGACAGACATTTTTTAAAAACCACTTTTTTGGACTCAGGGGACCACAAAACGTGTAAATCCATCAAAATCTTAAAATCTAATTTTCGCGCCATCACAATACTTTCTCTTTATATGAGAAAGTAAAAAAGGCGCCAAACAATATATTAATAAAGCCAATTTATAGCGGGAAAAAGGGGGTGGGATGCGCAAGGAAAATACCTCACTTCAATGATAACTTTTGAGTCGGTTCTTCTAAATTAAATACTTCTATTGCGAAGCACAGTTAGTCAGTAGTATCATATATATATATATATATATATATATATATATATATATATATATATATATATATATATAAACACGTTCAAAAAGTTTTTTGGCAACACTGTCTAAAAGAGACTTTTATTTATTTGGAAGTGAAAAACTTATTTATTGTTTTTGTTTTCTTTATTTTTGTATCGTATATACTCCCGACGAGTAGAGAAAATCTTTAGGGAACGTTTAGTAAAAGTTTTAGAAAAAAAAATGAAAGGAGAGAAAATAAACTAAGAATTTGAGGGGAAAAAAACTTTTCATGATATCTCCTTCTCTTGTCTTTTATTTTAGAAATTTCTGTTTAGGATGGTGTATAAAAGTGTTTGTAAAGTTTTAGAAAGTAAAACAATTCCATAGGATAGATTTTTATTTCCTGAAAAAGTTGGTAAGACTGAAAATAGATGAAAACTTAAGTAAAAAAAAATTGAAACTGGTCGAAACAAATTTAAGATAGCCTTTTACTTTTTATATTTCGTGTAGTCAATTTAGTTATTTCCCTCTAGAGATTTAAAAAGTTATTAAGTCATATATTTTTAAACGTATTATTATTGCGTTATTTTTTTTTTATTAATTTCTTTTACCTTTTTATAAGTTAATTAACCTAATAAAAAATTAAAAACTGGAGTTTAATTTGAAACTCTAGTGATTTATAAAGAAATAACACAAACAGTCTCTCCCTCTCCATGTAAATACGTCGGACAAATTGGCCGAAACTTTAAGATATGAGCGAAGGAACACCTACAGCGTTCTAGCAGTACATTCAACCAACACCTTACTGTATATAAACAGGGAGCCTGGGTGGCTCGGAGGCTAGAGCGCTTGCCGTGCAATAACGCAAGTTAAGCAGCATCGAGCCGGCTCAGAAGGTGACCGCAGCTCTGGGTTCGATTCCCGGACCAGGCTCCCTGCTCAATGTCCACCCAGCATTGTTTTAAACAAATGGGAAGCTCCTTGAAAGAGTGGCACCACCACGTTTGGGCCTGGAAACCATGATGATGACACTCCCAGGAGGGGAGTTATGGTTAACGACTATATCTTCACACTCGTGTGATGATTTCGGTCCCTAACCCGGGTTTGTTAAATGGGCCCACCTAAGTGGCCTGCGTCTTCGGGTGTAAAAGCCCCCCGGAAAAAAAACTATTAACACGTACACGTACACGCTCAACACAAGATAGGGGTTCCTCCACTTCGCGGACAAAGGACGTAAACTAGACTCGTTGGAAATCCTACGCAGTCATACGTATAATAAAAACATTAGCGAGAGAAGTGAGTCTTCGTCACTGGTAAGGACACTGGCCTCTTTACCCGCTCGCTTCAGTCTCACGTCAATCTTCGACATGAAGTACTCGCCACTCACTAAATTCTTTTAATTAATTTAACTTTATTTCTTCCGCAATAGGGAAGCTGGCTTGTTTGCTCTGTTTTTATTGTATTTTGTTACTGTATTTTTTATCATTTGATTGTTCTTCTTCTTCTTCTTTCGTTGGCGCTACAGACTCCACAGGTCCCTGCCCTGACGAACTCACTGGCTCCAGATTGTCCGATCCCTCAGATTATTTTTGCCAACCACAAATTCTTGGGGGGGGGGGGGGGCACCAAAGCATTAACTTATAAACAACTTTTATTAATAAGTTAGTTAACATATTACAAATAAATTAAAAATCGCTAGAGATTCAAATTAACCTGGTTAGATTTTTAAAAATGCTTTTATTGAACATGTGTATGTCATAATTAGCAACTCATTACTTAATTTCAAAGGTCTAGTCTAAATGGTTCTAAAGATATAGCCACTAAAAAAACCTTGCTCAAAACCATCAAAGAACTTCAAAATCATGGAACGAAACATACTTTAAAGGTTCGCTATTATCCAAGGAAACCTAACAGTTAGGGAAACTTCTAGTTGACATGTGTGACGATGACGATTGATATAACTGAGCATGGGATACAAACCAGTACTTGGAATTGTCGGAGAATCGTTTGGACCGTACAGTAAACGGTTTGCAAACGATCCCTATGCGGTTTGGAACAGTTAGGAGGATGGTACGTAACATTCAAGTCGGGTTGAATCGGCTTTATCCATTGCGCATGCCCGTTACGTTCCCGCGAACAGTACACTGCTTGGTTGAAACAAACCTCATATAAGAATTTTTCCCACGGTGTCTCTGAGGAAAACGGAGTGGGGTTGCTATGTTGCCAAATCTTTTATTGATTACTTATGTACCGCGCATATTTTAATAGTTAAAATGTAAAATATAAAAAAAATCAAAGCGACAGCTTTGGACATGTTATTTGGCCAGTTTCCTTTTGTTTATTTCCCTCCCCAATGTACTCAAAGATACTGTGGGGGAAAAAACTATGATCTGGATCTATGGCCTACGCCGATTTGCCATTTATATACGAGTAATTTGTAATTAATGATATATCTTTATTTTAATTTAATATTATGTAAATACACGTAGATATTACCTGGTAATTAATGGATTACTTATGATATACAAATTAAACAAGAACCGAAAGGGAATTTTAACACACAGTATTCTATAGGACCCAATGATAGTTGACACTTTAAGTAGGATAATATGAACTAAATGATGTATGAATGTAAATGATGATTTATAATCGTCATCCTCTTCCTTACTTACTCATTGGATAGAGCTACAGGCTATAGCCCATGAAAGGAACCTGGCCTGTCTCACAAAACCTTTCCTAATATCTTGATCTAAGCCTCTTCATCTCCAGCCTCGGACACCTACAGTCTTCTCCAGGTGATTTTTAGTGCGATTGCAGCGCGGGAAAGTCAAAAAGTAAAATCTTGAGCTCTCATTTTCTCCAAACCCCATTTTTTCGATTTTCCCAAGCTGTCAACGCACTTATACGCATTTGGTGAAGACTGTAGATTCCTCAAATTATTATCCCTATCCTCTAACCTTCCCTTCCTAGATCTTCCTGCCTTGATCTACAGCCCAGCACAACGTATTTTCATGAGGCTTCTTTCTGGGCCCATTCTCTGTATGTACCTACCGTTACCATCATAAACCTATTCCCCCTTTTCCCTCATGCAATTTTAAATAATCCCAATCCCAATGGTGTAACAAATCCTAATAAAATGTTTTATGTTGCAGCCGATGATACTGGAGCCAGTTAAGTTTGCTCTGGACTATTATCGCCGGTTGAACGAAGCTACAGCTCCACCGTCACCTCATGGACCTCTCACCAAATCACCTTCCTCAATTACTTTCAGAAAGACGTCTATTGCTTTCTCTCAGGTAATATAAAGTTTCTATTGCTGATATTAACAGTTATATACCTGTGGAACCTGTTTGGGACATCCTTAATCCCATTCCTAAAAGGTTCAGTCACTTGTCACCTGCAGTCGGTCATTATAGATCGCTAGCAGTGGATGCCGTTCAATCACTTTCAGTGCATTGGGATATCTTGCCAATATTCACGACACTGTGCTCCTAGTCACTTGGACGACCAGCATACGGGTCACAGTTTATTTTTAAGGAGTTATTACTCTTGTAGAAACTTCCTCATCCAAAATTCTAACCCTCTTTATTGTCTGCAGATCCAATTAACTTCTCCCTCCAATTTTTCTTATTCTCGTATTTTTCCTCCACATCATCTAACAATCTCAGTTTTTGATCAAACTCTAAGTATGCATTGTGCATTGTGTACACCCATTTCCAGATGTCCAATTGACTTATGGTTTATTTTTTTAAATTGTTCCATTAATCCACACAATAAGAGATCAATAATAGTGCAAAAAAATTGTATTAGTCACTACATTTCGGTATCACTGAATGTATAAAAATTGTTTTATAACAATTTTTTTATAAACAAGAAAGAAGATAACAATTCAGTGGAGTTGTTTTGAAAACCAGCGAGCACAAGACACCCAACACCCAGAAGAGACAAGGCGCAGAAGAGATAAGGCAGAGTAGGCAAGGCTTGAAGCGTGACGTTTCTACGCCTCTTCAATGCGCAAATCTAAGGGGCAATGCCCATTGAGGTGAAGAGGTGTGGGGCTCACCGCAGAGGTGGGGGAATTACAATCACTTCACTTAATACCAGAAAAAACTAAAAACAGAACCTACAGTAAGAACATGAGGGGTTAGTAATCTTCTCGTTAGCTTAAAGATGACCCAAAGAGGGATCGAAATATCACAAAAGTAAGCTTTTCAATTTTTCCTTAAGACAACAATTTATAAGATTAAAAATACAAGGAACAAACTACATCGACTTAATTTTTATTTTGTAACCAGGGAGGTGACAATGATTCGGAAATGCTGGATGGAGGACTAAGCACTGAAGAGGAAGAGACAGTGACTGAAGTAGCCGTCTCAGAAAAGGCATTGAAATTTAAAATTTCTACGGAAAGTTCAAGGTAAAGATATGTGTAAATATTATATTAGATCAACACTTACAATAAAGTGGCCATCGGAAATGCTCTGGTTGCTTTAAGCTGGTAGACTCTATAGGCAAAGACCATTCATACATGGTTTTCTGTTGGAGCAAATAAAAATGTCCACTTAAAGTAATAGTAAGGGCCAATATACATTATTTTTTTCTTAATTTAATTTCAGTAATTACCAATTAGATAATTACAATTACCAAATTATAATTAAGAATAGTATACTATTAACAAAGATGAATCAATGCATGATTATCTGTAATGGCAAATAAAAGTATTCACTTTAAGCAAATGGGCCCTATAAAAAAAAGAACAAGCAACACATACAAAAAATCATCAAGTATAGTCATCTATCGCATGCAGATAGATTTGGTGGGCTCATTTTGTCTTGTCTCTAAAAATCAAATCCGTATTTCGTTTAGAAAAGGAGAAGACTTCTTTTTTCGGTGTCTTAAAATCTTTTACGTAATTTCGAACACGCCGCCGATAATAAGTGATAGTTGCAATTGAACCTTATCGCAGGAGGATGAGTCGGTTTTCACATTTTTTAAATTGTAGCAATTTGTTATGTTTGTTTTGTATGTTGTTTGTGGTACGGTGTGTAGTTCTGGCAGGAAGTCGTATCCTGGATCACGAAAGGGTTCCCGTGAGAGAAGTCACGAACAGGATCTGCCCTGGAGTCTCAGAGGATCTGATTCCGGTGAGAAGAGATCATGGGAAGGTTGCGAAGCATGTAGTAGAAGGCAGGCTGGACGTAGTCAGAGTCTTGTCGAACCAGCAGGAGGACCACAAAGTATCATTTCAAAGAGCAGGTAATTACCATAAAAAATAATTTTCACCATATTATAACAATTGACTCAATTGAATCAATCAGAGCATCCATCAATCAATCAGAGCATCCATGGTCCATGGCAAAAATGTCGCCTTCCAACATTTTTTTTCAACGGGAGACAATCACCGCAGAGCCTGTCTCCCGGTGCAAAAGATTATTGGACGGCGACAAAACTGTCACCGTCCAACAATCTTTTGAACCGGGGCAGACAGCCCGCAGACAGTCTGCAGACTGTTTTGCCCCCAGTGAGGGCCTAGCCTTAAACAAAAGTTAAAACTTACCATCACCTGGATTCAATTCCCAAACTAATGATCACTTTGATGAAGTAGTCCTTCCATCTAATCTTTGCCATTAAATATATTATCCCCTATTCTACCAGAAGGTAAAGCTCTCAGCATTGCATCTGCAGACAGTCCTTCTTTAATTGAATTGGATGAGTCCTCTTGGTGAAGAAATCATGAAACTTCTACTGAATCTCTTTCATAGACTCTTCTTACCAATAATACATAAAGGTCCAACTCTACATCCTTATTGAAAATTAACATAAATTAATAAGACCTCGCTTCTTAAGGTTTCGTAGATCATCCTCGAAACCCTTATACCAAGGGTGATGTGTCTGTCCGTCCGTCGTACTGAGGTTCCCCCAAACTGTTCACGCTTTGAAATTCTGGCGTAACTTTTGGACTCACACATAGGAAAAATATTGAGAAGCACATGCATAATGCGTAAATTAAAAATGTGCTAAGCACAAAATGTTTTATTTTTTTTAATTTTCGAGAGGGGTATCAAATGAAAGCTACTGAAGAGTAGATAACAAAATATTGTACTTTTTACAGCCAATATTGGGTTTTTAGCACCAAAACTTCACCCCCATTATTTTGTCACCCAAAATATTCCCCCCCCCCCCAACGCTACAACGGCTAGTCCTAAAATTATGAAATAATTCATAGAAACACCTTGTGGTGGGGCGATGACAATTTTCAGAAAAAAATTAATTCAACTTTTCGTTATTACCTATAAAAAACATTAAAGCCCCCGGGGGATAGAACCAGGCATCCTTACTCTACTCTCCTTTCTACACACTATTTTATTTTTTTGGGGCCATCCATTTAAATTTGTTTATATTTTCTTCTTTCATAAAGGGTGGGATGAGGAAATAAAAAAAATAGATTTTTTTTATTTAAAAGTGTTTTCTTTGTTTCAGGTCAGTTTCAGCTGGTGGATCACCAGATGGTATCAGGGATTTTCATCATCATCACCACCATCACCATTGTGATTCAACAAAATCACATGATCCACCTTTAAAAACCATTGGTGAGTTTGATATCTACAATCTTGATTGTTTTGTGAAACTTTTTTTTATTGGTCTTTAATAATTAGATAAGCCCCATTTTCTTGTTTCTCTAGTTAATAACCTTGATTTACCAAGGGTTTAAGTCCTGTGCCAGGCGGAGATGCCAAGGTGATTTGAAATCTCTCGCAGTTCAATCGGCTTATGGCATACATTGGCTAAATTGCATTTCCTGTATAAGACTAATTTTAGTCTTCCTGATGAGTTGTTAAAAGTTATAAAAGCACTTCTTAAAGTTGCTCTTATATTTAAAAGTATAAGAGTACTTCCCAAGTAGGTTAACTTTGACCATAAAAGTTACATCTATAAATCATAAATTTCATATTATGCCCCCCTAGGTGAAGGCTGTTTGCTAAAGGAGACGACATCGTCACCACCACTTATTCCTCCGGTTGAATTAGTTGAGAATGGTGATGGTAAAAAAAGTTCATCGCCTGGTGGCCTTCTTAGACGCCTCAAATCACTTGGTGAGAATAACAACTTGAAATTTCCTTTATATTTCAAATTTGTTCTGTAATTAGAGAAGGCATGATATCATAATTTTAGCTATCCAAGTTACATCTTGGTCGTCCAAGAAATTGGGATTCCTTCCATTTCAATATGCATAACCCGAAGATAAAACTGAACCTTATGTAAGGTCACGATATTCGAATGTAAACCAATTAAAATATGAAGGAGAATGATTAGACTTTCCATTCTTTTTTTTGCTTATTTTCTGAGCCAAGAATTTAAATGTGGCATTTAGTCTTGTCTCCATTTCCCTTCCCGCTTTAGCAATAGGTCTTTTTGGCTTTCTATACTTTCTTAAAACTTCTGGAAAAGCCAAATTAATAAGAAAATGTCTCTCAACAATAGCTATTTAATTTAGGTCAAATCAACTTTCAACCGTAAGCATTTATCACCAGCAACGAAGAGAATGTAATTAGATGGAACTATGATTTAAAGTCGGGGATCAGAGCACATTTGTGTAGGCAGATAGATTAGCTGGACTTGTAAAACAGGCCCAAGCCAGCATTACCATTCTCCACAGCTCATTAAAAGACCCTGATGATTGAGTGGCAAAATGATAAAATTAAATAGGATTGGAAATCATATGCTGGATGAAGACAAGCTAAAATGCTTATCTCAGGTCCCAATAAGATAAACTGGAAGCTCTTAATTGAGCTCAAGATCTTTGCTGGAGTAATAACTGGAAACTGCCAACTCAAAAGACAATTTTGACACAAGCTACCTGCTGCAAATTACTGCATATGCTAAAAATTTAGAGAAGACAAGGCAACTTCCTTCCACAACTTGACTAAATTTAAGGCATTCAGCTACTTCAAGTATGAAACTCTAGAAGCAAATGTGCTGAAACAAGCAGATTTTTTGGCACTGGGATGCTACTAGTTGAATGGGGAGTATAAACGACTAGTCCTAGGCCACTTTATTTAGGCCCTATTTACTAATCCCGTGTGAAGTTCAGTCACTTCACACACCAATACAGTGGCGTTTGTTGCCATAAGTAAATCAAACTGCATTGGCGTGGGATCAAACCCATGACCTCAACTTTGATTCATAGTTGGTCAAGCAGAAGTGACTTTTGGCTTTAGGACCACGGCCACTCTGACTTTTTATATACTTCCCCCAAAGTGGAAGAATGTCAAAATTTTCATCATAGCAGGATGTTAGGAGTAAATGAGTTTCTCATGGGCTTAGCAAAAACGGGCTAGAATTGCTACCCATTTTCCTATGCAGAGCTGTGAACTTGACTATTAAACAGACCAACCTAATTATATTCTTTCCGATGCTGATGATTACCACATTCAGTTAAAATCTCTCCAGTGTTCTTATAAAATCTTTTACATCCTCCTTATCTTTTAATTGTTTCATTTTCCATGAACTGTACTGTTTTATATTGACTGATAGTTTGTTGCCATGTACTTTTGAAGGAGGCAGATTGAAGGAAGTTCCGGGTTCCCCCGCTTCTTTGAGATCAGTTCCTACACCCAAAGAAGAGGCTCGAAGAGCAATGACTCTACCAAAAGTCAGGGCTGGTCAACGCCCAACCAAAAGATGGAGAACAATTCTCAAAATATCTAAACATCACTCAATAGCGCTGGGTAACCAATGTTTATTTCATAGTTCAGCATGGCCAGCCTTTAATTCAAATAAGGATTAATTAATATCTGTTTAAAACTAAGCGCTTTCTTTTTTTTTGCAAATTTTCTTTATTTTAAGCATTCTTCTTTAAGAGTTAACATAGGTAGCAGAGAAATCTTCTTAACAACTAATAAATTAACTTTTACAAATTTATTGCTATCAATTATTTAGTTGTACTTATAATGATAGAACTTCACTCATCAGCATACATGATAGAGAATTGGTAAAAATTAATATATATGTATATACACTATTATAAATCATTTCACTTATTTTTAGAATACAAATTTTTGTCTCTAATCCACTTCCCAACTACCTGTAGTTTGAGTTGTGAAATATTAGTTTTGACTTTTGACACTCAGGTTGACCTAAATGAGAAAAAATAATTTCAAGATAAAAAGAACTTTTTATATACTACGTTTTTAAATTTTCTGTTGAATCGTATGTAATGTTGACAATATAATTGTTATTGTTATATAATATATAATGTTAGTGAAAAAAAAAATAGTTCCGAATTTATTTACTTCATGTAAATGACAACCATCTAGAGAGCTGATCTTAAACCTATAAAAGGACAAATCTTTGTTCAACGGATCTCCCCAACACCAAATCTAAACCGTGCCATCGATATATTTGAAATAATATAAATAATATAATCGATATATTTCCTGTTTTGCTGTCATTCAATGTTTACCTCTTAATAAAAAATCACAAATTTGAAACCCGTGAAAATGAAGATTGTAAATATGGGATAGGGCAAAACAAATAAAATAACTTGCTGAAGAAGCAAGAAAGCAAGCTAATAAAAACGTAGTAAAATAAAGCCATTTCTTATGACCGAAGAAACCCTTTGAGTAGCTTGCTGGCAAGTACTTGATGGATTTTTTTTTAAAAATGTCCTGCTGCGGTCTGTGCAGACATATGGAGCCTGAACTAGGGCGTAAATCTAAAAATCAACTTTAGATCTAAATTTGGAGGCCCTACCCTCAAAAACTTAAAAAAACAATTTATAAAAACAGTTTTCCTCCTCTATTTTCAGATTGATACTTATATGTATAAAATTATAGAAATTATTGTTCACTACACACAACCAGATATACAAATTTAACACTACCCAAATTAGTTCATAAGATAAATAAGTCTAAAGTTTTGTTATATTGATCTATTGACTGACTCGCCATAATTCTAAGGCACTTCTAGCAAACCTGGAAACTTGAAATTTTGTATACTGGTCGAGTTTAATGCACAAATAAAGAAAGAAATCTGCAAAATCTGGTTCTTTGTCCCTCTCAAGGCTAATAGAAAAACCTATTCAAAATATAACTTGCACTACTAGCGCTTTCTAGTTAAGAAATTAGAAACTAATTTATTATTTTAATTACATTAATTGAATTTTATATAATTCTAATTGGAATAAGTGTGATTGATCTTTCTTTTGAGCTCAAAGATTGTAAACATACTCTTGCTGGTCATCTGCACACGTACACCAGATAATTGTTTAATTCAATTTGAACACCCACCGCTTTTCATACTTATACTTTGCTTTTGCATTTTAAACCCCTTCTTCTAAAAAATTATTATTATTTCCTGTTACTATTTGTGTCTTATCTTATCTTTTCTTATATTATTATATAATATATAATATGTACATATTATGTGTGCAAAAACAACAAGAGGCTAAGAAACGAAAAATTACTTACAAAAAGAAGTGAAATCCCGACAATCCGGCATATCTCTTTTATGTATGTACATATACATGAGCTAGTAACAAATATTATAGATATAGATTACATAATTAAAAGAAAAAATACTTTTTGCACCATTGAAATGCTTTCTCTAAATAATACACTGCTTGTAATGTAAACATTGTTATTATTATTATTATTATTTTATTATTATTATTATTTTAATGATCGAGTGATAGATCTACTTCTATTATACTAAATATTGTATCTTCATAAGACTTTATTATACTCATGCCTTACTCTCTTTGTCAAAATTTATTATTTTATTTTTGTACTGAAAAAAAAGAAGAATTTTATATATTTTTTTATAACATAATTTTTTATTGATATTTTATTTGCTTATTTCCAGGAGAAGAAGGCGTTAATAACAATAGAAAAGGAGAAGGAACAAGTAGAAGTTCGAGCCCTAGTAGAACAAGCAAAAGATGGGTTCACAGTCTTGTATCTTCAATAAGAGGAAAACGTAGTCCCCAAGATCCACAAACCTCACAGATTAACGACTGAATCATACAAATATAAAAAAAAACCTTCCTATCTCGGATTCAAACCTGCAACCTTCGTATTATCAATTCTTTATTAAAAAATGTAACTTTAAATAAAAACAAAACTTCTTAGTATGTTAAGGTCCAATAAGCATCGTCTTTAAACAAAAATAAAATATGCTGAAATGTGGATCCAATAGTTTGTATAGATAAATTAGAGAGAAAAATTATTTATTCCCTTTGAAAAAATTTAAAAAAATATAATAAAAAAATAATAAAAAATATATAATAATACATGGATAATCTTAGTGGCTGTTCAAAAGAATTTTATTTTTATTTTTTTTTTTAAATAAAGATATTTATTTATTTTAAAAGAATAATAGTTATGTGATATAGTGTTCAAAATAGGTCTTCAGGAGGAGACCCCATTAGAGAGTTTTAAATCCTGATATTTCTGCAAGGGAGTTGCTCGAAATGAGGATTGTGATTTGAAATGTTTCTGACATGATCTCCTCGGAAAAAATTAGATTTATTATACTCTGGCAAAAGAAACTGAAGCGATAATAAAAGCCGGGTTTACACGGGTAGAGTAAACAGGAGAGTAGAGTAGCGAGTAGAGTGTACTTAACTTCCTACTCTACCAATTTTGATTTTGGAGCGTTTACACATAAGCTAGTAGTAAGTATAGTAAAAAAAAATACAGAAACGGTTGCACAACAATGTATAAACTGAAACTAAACTCTACTTGCTACTTGCTATTGAAAACGTTTACACGGGTAGAGTGGCGAAGCTAGTAGAGTGGGAGCTGTGGAGGGGGAAGTAGAGTAGAGTCCACTTTACTGCATGCGGTATAGTACTCTACTCTACCAGCTACTCTACTCGCCACTCTACTCTACGGAGCGTTTTTTCGGGTTTCTACGGTACGGTAGAGTTACTCTACTCGCTACTTTACTCTCCTATTTACTCTACCCGTGTAAACCCGGCTCTACACACTATACGTTTTACAGTTTAGTGTCGCTGGATAAGCCAAAATTGATGGTGCGTCCATACTATATAACGAGCTATACAGTGAGCCATACATAGGGTGGTCATAAAAAGTTTTAAAGTTTTGTCCAAAACGGGATATTGAAATGGGAGGGGGGGGGGGGGGGGGGGTAGAGCTATTGCAGCCCCAGACAAAAGGGTATGGGCAAATTTTGGAAAATTTAAGAAAAAATATGTATTCTTTAGATAACATTTTCCCTTTTATTTAAAAACCTTATTACATTTTAATAGTGCTATTTGAAATATTATAAAGTAGTAGACCACTTTATAATAGGACAGTAACCTGATTGGAATCTTTAATAGCACACAACAACAGGTCTGAAGATGTCCCTCGTGGTTTGAAATATAGCCATAATTAATAAAGTAGTCTTCAACACTTTTTTTGACACCTCCTTTAACCCAACACTTACAAAAGTGTTAATTTGAGTTCAGAATAATTTTTAAGAAACAGTTTCATGATTTTAATCAATTACTAAATTTTATGTCCTGTCCATGAAGGGGAGCTAGCGTGGCCGTGTGGGTTAAACCACGTCTGCTCAGCCATCAATGGATCAGGAGGTCGGGGTTCAATCCCTCGCCGTGATACTCTGATTTACAAGGCTCACTAATGATCACATCATACTCGCTTAGGCGGTACAATGTACAGAGGTATGATGGTGTGAAGTGGCTGGAACTCTCTACCACGGGGCTAGTAAAAAGGGCCCGAATGAAGGCCTAATTGCTAGGTTCCAACAAGTGGTTCGTCCTACCCGTACCTTACTACTACTACTTATGTCCATGAAAACTCCTAAAATTGGTATTTTGATTAATAAACGTCTGACTGAAAAAAACTAATCAATAGCTTTGGTTTCCGAGGCCAGAATTTACTCTCGTCATGAGCAGCTCCCATGTGAATGATCCCTTAAATGGGTTCAAAATGTCAGGATTCATAAAAATCTACAATGAAGTCTCCACCGGAAGATCTATTAATTCTGTCTAATATATTTATGAAAGTAGATAATTGATAAGACGTATGTATGTCTGTAGTCATTTCTATTTTGCTTCCAAGATTACACAAGGTAACGTAAGTACTGTGATCATTGTGAAGAATTTAATATTAAAAAATGTCCTAGATGTAAAAGCGTTTTAGATATCACAGAATATTTTTAGTCTCGAGTCTCAATGTTTAAATGTCTTAACATTTTGTGAAACCGCACCAAATCTTCAATCTAATTATCCAATAAATAAATGAAAGATAAAATTAATTAAATTTAGATGGTTCATCAAACTTAGTCCATGTTGATTACAATCTTCTGAGCCTATTGCATCCTCTCTATGAACACAAACTTTTTTTTTGGAAAGAAGTTCCTTATGGCTTTTGGAGCCCGGGAGTGAATCCGAAAAAAACGACCATCACAAAACTTACCAATGACAGTAACTTGAGTAAAAGTTGACCGATTTAGTTGAAATTCGGTACACATGTTAATTTTACCAATTGTCCAGGACGAGTCCGTTGGACAACGTTATCCGCCCAAGCGTTCTTGCACAACACTCGCATAAAACGTGAACTTAAAATGTAAAATTGGAATTTTATCATGGAAAAAAATGCTTACTTCATCTATTCAATGATACAAACAACTTTTTAAAATAATCTTTTGTACCGACACCACGGTTTTACCGATATCTTACGTTATAACATAACTATTTTCATAAAAATTCATACACATCATCTAAAGTACAATTGAAACAGGCATGTAAAATTTCAACCTAATACAAGCAGAAGTTTTTCTCTGGTAAAGTGATATATTTTCTAATATTTTAAATGGAGTAATATGCCGGCGGAGTCTGAGGGAACAATCGTGTTTTGTCACAACAACCATCTACTTTAACTATAAACTTATCATGATAAACTTTTTTCTCAATATGCAATACATTACTTATTGCGAGACGCTCGCTTCAATGATAAAAAAAAATGATTTTCTTTTAATTTTGCCTTAACTCCGCTAAGTACAAATACTTAGTTACTTTTAATTTGTCTCTTTAATGTGTAAGTAGTTAGTATCGTATAACTTAACAGTGTGATTTTATAATTTATATTTAATGAAAAGCGTAAGGAACTTCATTCCAACCGGGTGTCCCGTGACACGACACGTAATTTTTTATGTATCAACACCTACACCTTTACAAGTTCTAATCCGATTTTGAAGAAATTTCAATGGTTTGTCAAAAGCAGTCCATAGATGGCCCCATGTTAATTTCAACATTCAGCACATTTTAAATAGAAAAAGGTCCAAACGACCAAAATATTAATTCCAAGTGGATTCACAAATACTCATGTGACTATTTGTCCGATGACAGGGCATAAAAAAGCTAAATGCCACACTAATTCGCAGACTTTTTTAAATGTATTTTTAAATTTCCCATAATCTCATTTTGAGTCCTACTTGACCTAATGTCTAAAAAGCTAAAACAAATCTACAGTTTTTGAGGAATAAGTGTTTTTTTTTTATAGCATGGGAAAATCGAAAAATTGGGGTTCATAGCCAATGAGTTGGTCTTGATTTTGAATTCTAGAAAGTCGGGCCAACTAGAAAAACAAAAATTTCACTATTAGAGTGGCGTAGCACTTAAGGTAATCACCTAGTGCTATTATATTTTTTCCTCGGTTAGGTTAGCCAACCTGATGTCAATAATAAACACTCATTCCACAAAAACTGTAGATCTGTTTCACAGAAAAATTAGACCTATTTAACACTTATGATCACATCTACAGCTGCGGAAAAAAAACGAAAAAAAAATGTATGATCAAATCTGCCAAATTATTATTAACTAGTTTCCTTTTTGCTACTAAGATTAACCATTCTTTTATTTATTTATAAAAAAATATAGTGATTTTTCACCCATTATTATAGCCAATGCCATAATACAATCTCTTCCATTTCTTCTTCCAAAATTTATAAAAGTTATAAATGTAGATAGAAAATTTTTATTTATATAAATATTGACCAAATGTTTAAATAAACAAAAAATAATAATAATAATGATGGGTTAGGGAGAAAAAAATCAGGCAGTGCTAAAAATCAATGATTTTTGTTCAATAAGATTTTGTGTACTTACTCAGTGATGAATAAACACTCAAAGAGTAAACTAAGTTAGTTGTTTCTACTGAGATCTTTGTAGAACTTACTCATAGTGAATAAACACTCAAAGAGTAAACTAAGTTAGTTGTTTCTACTGAGATCTTTGTAGAACTTACTCATAGTGAATAAACACTCAAAGAGTAAACTAAGTTAGTTATTGCTGAAGTTCCCAGAGCTATAACAAGCATTACTCTAATATTTTCCAACTTAATCTCATGTATGATATCAACAAGTCTACAAAATTACCCTAATTTAAACATTTTCAAACATTTAAAAAAAATATATGGTGGCTCCTATACCGGTTTTCATTTAAGTACCTCTTTTAAAAGGAAAACACACAAGTTTTTCTTTTAGTTACTCACATATTCTTATATATATATGTAATTAACAAATTAATTAAGTTTATTTATATGCGTATATATTTTTAATTATAATAATACATAAATGTATAGGTATAATAGTAATTATCGCACTTAAATAATTGTACCATTTGACTCTTCCCGATTCCAGCCCTAAATTTTTTCCCAAACCAAACTATTACGCTTAACTATGTCTCTTAAAATATAATAATATATATATATATATATATATATATATATATATATATATATATATATATATATATATATATATATATTATATAAAAGTTTAAAAAAATCTATATGTTGTATATTTAATATAATAATAATTATGATTGTAAATTGATAAAATAAAATATTATTGAGATTTTTCTTTTTTTTATTAATTAATAATTGATGTGTGAAATATGTTCTTTTTTATTATTAAAAAATAAATAATTTACTTTCCAAAACAAAATAGGGGAAAATTAGAAATATCATTAAAAAAAATATAGTGTAATTAAGAAATTAATGTCCTGATTACTGATTATGTATATTTATAACGCTGATTTAAAGAAAAAAAATAAATAATTGTTTATGTATAAAAATATTAATTGTGCAAATTCTAAAAATTATTTTATTTTAAAAAGAATGGTAATCATTCAGGGAATAGTTCATTATTTAAGTGCTAGCATTGAAATTACCCTGAGGCAACAGCTTTAGTATCCACTTTCTTGTTTACCAAAACTAGTGACATATGAACAGATTTAATTGCTGCAAATGGTTCTTTATAAGTTAGAGATGTAAATGAGCGTCATTTCCTCTAATAATAACCCTTTGAATCATTAAATCTAAACCTTTTGAACAAGACATCAGAGATTTTGTGAATACACTTTCATACCCATTACAGGGAACATTTTCAAGAGAGTTACTCGTGATAAGAGTAATTTGCAGTGATTGAAACGTTCCCTTGTCCAGAGATTTCATCACTGGTCTTTCCCTTAGGAATGCCATGTAATTCGCTAATGATTGAATCTTCCCTAGTCAAGATTTCACCACTGGTCATTTCCCTTGAGAATGATCAATGTAATTTGATAATGATTGAATCTTCCCTTGTCAATATTTCATCACTGGTCATTTCCCTTGAGAATGATCAATGTAATTTGATAGTTATTGAATCTTCCCTTGTCAATATTTCATCACTGGTCATTTCCCTTGAGAACGATCAATGTAATTTGATAATGATTGAATCTTCCCTTGTCAATATTTCATCGCTGGTCATTTCCCTTGAGAATGATCCATGTAATTCGATAATGATTGAATCTTCCCTTGTCAAGATTTCATCACTTGTCATTTCCCTTGAGAATGATCCATGTAATTCGATAATGATTGAATCTTCCCTTGTCAATATTTCATCACTGGTCATTTCCCTTGAGAATGATCCATGTAATTCGATAATGATTGAATCTTCCCTTGTCAAGATTTCATCACTTGTCATTTCCCTTGAGAATGATCCTTGTAATGGACTCGAGAAGTCAGGATGCACAAAATCTCCGACACTGGTCTCTCCTCCGAAAAATCTAGATTTAATAGATTCTGCCACAGAAACCTACATTATAGAATATTGAAACAGTGCCTGCAAATTAACTATCCTAAATTAATTTTTTTTTCTATACCGGGTGACTGGCGATATAAGTGAGAAAATTAAGTAGGTTGATCAACACCTTAGGGGCTCCAAAAAACGCTATATATACCATGGGTCAAATCTTAACCGTTTTCTCGCAAGGTCAAATTTTAGGATTTTTTTGAGATTGCATACCTTTGCTCATAAGAACACTGATTGCTCCAAAAGTATAAAAGCTAGAACAACATTTTTGGTATATTTGTAAAGCTGACAAAATTTCCAACAAGAAAAGAGTAAATTTAATTTTCATGCCCTCAAATTACATGACAAAAAATGTATGCAAATTTTATTTTAAGAAAAAAAATTAAAAAATCAATTGTTTTGTGCTTCCATAACTTGATAACCTACCTCATTTTTTCACATATATCGCCAGCCACCCTGTATATTAATAAATAATCTAAGGTCCAACAGCCTGTGAAGGGCCCAAAGACTATCGTAGGGCCTACCAATTGTTATATACAATTACATATATGTATATTACACATATAATGGATGACACGGGGTTGGAATGTCAATCCATCAGCTGTTTAAACTGTATAATTACTTTACATAAGTAGCTACCCATTCATATCAACAGAACGCAGAGTGTGGTCACTCCATCAGCTGTATAAACCGTCTAATTACTTTACATAATATGTAGCTACCCATTCACATCACCATGCTAAGTGAACACAGAGTGTGGATACTCTATTGAGAGTTGTTAGGAGTCAAACCCCTGATCTTCTGCATGATCAGCACATATGAGGCAATGAGCTACTGAGGACCCTTCTTCTAAACATTGGGCATATCGTCTTTCTGTAGAAAAAATACCTCCTATGTGTTTCAGAGTTTCAGTGAAAATAAAGTTTTGTATCATTCTTTTTAAACATCCCCACTTTTAGATCTCACTCTCAAAGATTGGTGTACTTGATCAGGTGCAATTTGGCAATCATATTTGTATTTATTTATTTATTTTATTAAAATAAAAAAAGAAATTATCACCAAAGAAACTTTCTTTAAGCTTTTCTATAAAATTTCAACTTTACACATAGGAGATATTTTCCCACACGTGACAATATGTAAATAGGCTTTTTATGGGTATTGGTATGCTATGATTAAATATGAAAGGCCGTGTGAAATGTTACAATAAAACAAATATTTAAAAGTAGAATTAGGGTTTTAATAATTTATGCGTAATGTATAACAACAAAATCATAAGTTCTATTTGTCAAAAGTATTTCTGTCATTTTTAATGTTTGACCTGATGTAATATAATACATTTTTTATAATGATTACAATGTGGATATTGACTGTGAATGAAATAAAATTTGAGGATAACGAGGATATAAGATTTATCAACATTTCGGAAAATATATTTTCATAAATTTGTCTGATACAAGTTGTATTAAACTTTCTCATATTTCAGTACATAATTACTTGGTTCAGAGTTTTCTGTGTTAGGTGTTTCAAGTTTTTGGTGATTACATTTTATCAAAGTTTACTCCTCGGTGGAGAATAAATCCTGACCTCTCACCCTTTGAGTTTATAGCTATTTTCTGAAAGAACTAGATTTTCCCAGGAAATTTTTATGGTTAGATTTATAATTAAATGAACTATGTACATTTTAGATATTTATTCATAATAAGAAAGTTTTTGAGATAAAATATTTTTACATTAGTTTTCAGTTTTAGGAGTCAGAACCTCCAAATTTAGAGCTCAAATTAATTTCTTGATCTCAACTTCGGAAATGATTTTTCCTGAACATTTAAGTTTTTTTTTTTTTTTTACGTAGAGCCCAAACTCATGGTTAGATTTCGATATATCGAAATAATATTTAATATCATGATAATAGTAAATTAATATTTAAAACATAAAGTGTATATTATAGGGGCTTCTATGCATCTGCACAGGTGACAGACATTTTTTAAAAACAATTTTTTTTTAACTCAGGGACTTAAAAATGAATAAATTTATCGAAATACAAATTTTTGCGCCATCGCAATACTTTCTCTCTACTATAGAAGGATATGTAGAAAGTAAAAAAAGGTAACTATGTAAAATTTAGAAAAGTATTAAGTGCATGAAATGATAAGATAACAGCAGAGAGGAGACAGTGCAAACAAGTATGACCAAACACAACAGTTCAAATTTTGTGTAAATAAGTAGGATAAACAACAGTAAGTATGCATAGTAATGAGTTAATAGTTTATAACTAAGATAAGATAACACATTAAGAAACATATTATAGCATTCAAATTACAATGTGATGTTTCATTGGTAAATTAATATTTAAAACAGAAAGTTTATATTATAGGGGCCTCAGTAGCTCAGAGCATTTTGCTTTTATATCAATAAAGTTAACACCATTGTGCGAGATGAACTTGGATGAGTGACCACAGATCTACAGTATGCGCGTTATTAGTTGTGACTTTTAACACTCAGATTGGCCAACCTATAAGAGGAAAAGAATGAAGCCACTAGGCCTGTGGGAGGGGTGGGGCCAGAGACATTATTGTTTTCCTAGTTGGCCCGACCTTCTAGGATTCAAAATTCTGACCTCTGCGGGGTTTTCCCGCATTTTAAACAATCACAACTTATAATGCGCAAACTGAAGGTTCAATTTATTGACCAGGGGCGGGGGCCCCTGCGAGTGGGTGTCTATTAGCGAGTGGGGACTCGGTGTTAGGAATCAAACTCCCACTCACCCAGCATCACCGTATAAATGAGTAGCTACTTATGTGAAGTAGCAATTCTTAATGCCAATTGTTAGGTTTAAACAACTGATGGAGTGATAAACTAACGCATGTCATCCCTTTGGCAAGCCTAGGCCTTCCATGGGCTGTCCCCCATTGAGTTATTTATCTAAATGTATAAAGTAATAAGTCCGACAACAACATGAAAACAATAAATAAATACAGTAAAACCTGCTAAAGTGACCACCAGTTAATGTGACCACTTTTTCATGGTCCCTTCAGAAATTCAATACTTCCTGTACATGTTCTTCTGCTTATTGTGATCATCTGCCTGTTTTGACCAGTGACCACCTTATTCTGGTCCCTTGAAGGAAACTTATTTTGGTTAGAGTGACCAAAGTAAAACAAATAACAGTACATAATTTCTCTGTATTTCTTTCTTTTTTACTTCATCCAAATTTCTTTGGAATATCTCCTCCTTTTCTATTAGCAAATTTTATTTCTTGCACAGTTGTTAGTTTGATTTAGAAGGGGAAAGGTGTTGTTTTTATTTTTTTATTTTCGTGTTTTTATGTGCACTGTGTATTTTGTGCTGAAATTACCTCAAACATTTTTTAGATTTTACAATCAAACGTAAGTAAAATACATGTTTGTTTTTTTCAACTTTTACAAAACAATGTTTCACCTCGTTTTTGCCTACATTGTAAAAAATTATTTACTAATTGTGTCTCTTTTCTATAAACGTTCCTTTTTCGCCCTTCATGTGTGTAACAACCCCAAATTTGGGGGCGCTACCCCCTAAAAACTGTGAAAAAACGTAAAAAAATTATTTCTCAATAACGGTTCCGAGGATTTTGATTAAAATTCTAAAATGTAGTCCATAAATACGAATCTATCGATATAAGCCGTTTCCCCGGGAGAAATCTAGTTCCTGAGAAAATAGCTTTAAATGCGGACGGAGAAAGGCCGAGTTCGATTCCCCGCCGAGGAGAAGTTATTTTTATGATAAATTTTGATGGAACGTTCAATTATAATAAAATGTACTAACAAAAACACGAAAAATAATAGATAAAACACTGAGCTAAGTAATTTGAACTCGTATATGAGAATTTTGTCTGAGTTGTCTCGGACCGATTTTTCTTTTAACTCATTTTGGGTATGTTGACCACCTGCCTATGGTGACCACTTTTGGTCGGTCCCTTCGGTGGTCACTTTATCCAGGTTTTACTGTATTTACAAATTGAAAGTAGTTAAATAAATACGTATGGGTGGATGTATTGGTAATATTGTGATCAGGCCTTTCATGGGTTGTTCCATAGCGGTATTTATCAACCACCTGCAAAATTCGATACGATAAGCAAGCAGGATCATTTTCCTCCAAACCATATACAGCTGTGAAATAATAGGGATAGGGGTGCAATCCGTCCTTATTTAAAGTAACACTCCGCGATATTTTTTTTTTATGCGTGTGACGGTTGGGTCGGTAGTCGATAGGTTGAAAAAGGGCAAGAGCCTGCATTCGCAAATGAGAAGATCTCTTTGAGCACACAATTTAAAACATAAACTTTGATCTTAACTTAAGGGAGCCAGGGTAGCCGAGCGTGTTAGGGAGCTCGCTCAACTATCAATAAGTCGAGGCAACTCGAGGTCGTGGGTTCGATCCCGTGCCATGATACTCTGAATTGCATCAATGAATAGCGGACGGTGCAGGGCGAGGGACACCCTTTATGGAGACTCTTCCCCCACTCTTTGGTGTGGGCCGATCCGTGTCATGACGATGTAATTTGTATCTACGGTTCGAGGACAGAGCAGGGCGAAGGACACCCTTTATGGGGACTCTTCCTCCACGCTTTGACGCACGCTTATATAGCTTACTAATGACCACACCATACTCGCTTCGGCGGTACAATGTAAATGTATGAGTTGTGAAGTAGCTGGAACTCTCCACCACGGGGCGTAAAAAGGGCCTAAGTGATGGCCTAATTGCAAGGTTCGAACAAGTGGTTCGTCCTACCCGTTCTAGTAGGAAGTACTAGACTACTACTACTACTACTTGATCTTAACTTTTCGTATCCGAGAGTGTTTTTTTTCGAATTTATAATATAAATGTCTTAATCTAATTGTTCGTATCCAAAAGTGGTTTTCTATTGAAATGTGTTATTAAATAAATTTCCATTTGAAAAAATTGGTGTGGATTTTCCAAGCATTTTGGTGCGTACCGCACCTGCTAAAACTTTTGTAGGTGACTTTTTTTGCATTCAAACTTGAATTTCTCCATGAAATCGATACGGAATCGCTATGTTATTTATACCATTCGAAAGAGTATTAGATGAGGAAGTTTTTGTGAGATTTGACAGTCTTCAAGAGTTTTTCTAGGAAAATAGTGAGCGTTCAAAGAATTTCAGAAATATTATTTTTTATAATAATTTATAAACACTTGAACTGTTATTTCGGTGTTTAGTTGATCGAAAATAAAAATGCTCTAGTTTTATAGGAAATTTCACGCTGATTTTGAAAATATGGTCAAAAAATAAAAAATATTGAGTTGGAGAGGGGAAATTGCGGTTTTATAAGCAAAAAACGTGTTTTTAAAAAAGAAACTTCAAAAAATCATATTTTGGCAACAGATTGAGATAGAAAAGTGCGTTTGGTGGCGTTTTGCTCCATTTTGAATCTAGTTTTACCCAAAACTAGTTTAGGTCGGTAACACCCTGTATTATAAAATCATTAATTCTTATATTCTGGACTAAGGTTCAAGCCTGAGCAGATTATATTTTATTAAAATTATTAATTTTATCTGAATGTCATGTGTTACCACTCAATCTTGACTGATACTTCAGTAAAAATCCTTACTTATTTTTAATACATCTAAGAATTGGGAAAAAATCGGAAGTTTTTCCGCATTCATCGTGTCAATATTTAACTTTTACGTTCTTTACTTTTGTTAACTTTTATTAACTATTTTCGTTCTCATATTTCGTAAATTTCCCATTTAAATGCATTGTGCAAAACATGAATGATACAGGTTCCAACGACAACCATGTAGTTTTTCTTTTTAACAAAATCATACATCTGTTTATAAGTCTTGTAACAGCTTTGTTTACATTTGATCTATCATTACTAAGCATAAGCAATTTAGCTCGTGGCAAGGTAGCTTTATTTAATGCCTCACATAACTTGGCAAATAAATCTTGACCAGTTGCTAAGCCAATAAAAAATGTTCGCAAATGTCACGTTAGAATCCTTTCAGTTGACCAATACTTAACAGTTATTTGCAACTCTTTGTAGGATGCAGCACACAAGAAGTTATGTTCCTATAATTGCTCTAACCATTTCTTATCACATAACCTATATTCTTATAATCCTCTTATCACCTCTCACAGCTTAACCTATTTTCTCTAACCACCTCTCTCCACACAACCTATTTTCCTATATCCTCTAACCATTTACCACCATACAACCTATGTTTTAGCATTTACTAATAATTTTCAAAACTAAGTAGTTCTCTGTTTCTAAGTAATTTAAAACATATCTTGACGTTTCTAGCCGCTATGAAAAGAAAAATATACCATTTTTGAAAGTATATATTTCATCAAAAGCACAAAATGTATGATCTATAAAGTTTTTTCTATTATTTATTATGTTTGATTCATAAGTAGCAATTCAAAGTTCAAGCAATATTTATGTACATTATGTACTCATTTATGTCATTATAACAAGATATAAATTAGGTTGTTGAGTCTTAAAAGAGGGATTTAGAGTAGCCGTGTTGCTAAAGGCAACAGCCCCATCTTCGTTCTGTTGTTATGCTTTTTAACATTGTCCCCCCCCCCCCTATTTCTCTATTTCATTTAGTTTTTGAGAGATAAGCCATTTTTGGAAATTTTTGTGAAACGCTCTGAAAAAAGAAATAAATTGATATTTTGAGAAATATCAAGAAATGGGCGTAAGCTTACTCAATATTTTTGTTGCATTTGACCCATAGAATCCACTAGTTTCATTATGACATTTTATCGTGGGCCACCCTATATATAGGAGGACCCTGTTAATACGGACGAATTTAGGTACAGGGTAGTCCGGAAGTTGATTTCGGTAAGCGGGATTTCCGGAGTAGCGAGGTTTTTTTAAAGAAATAGCATTGAAACATTTTAAAAATTTCACAATTTGTTTGGGTGAAAATCAATTGTGACACCTCCATAAAATTAAAAATGACCACTAAAACCCTTTGGAGTATATTGAAACGTTTTGAAAAAAATAAATAAAAAAATAAGCTGAATATAAATATATCAAATAATAGAGTAATCTTAGTTTAAATGGAGCTAGGAAAAACCTGGAATATAGAAGTACCCAATTTAGCTCAGTTTGATTTTAACTTAATCCAGAAAATTTAAAGTTTAAGTGAGGTCGGATATTTAAAAAGGATAATATGCTATAAGATAACACAGACTAAGCTCTGTAAAATATGTTAGGCAAGGTATTTAAATTATGATATAACTTCAAATTTATAATTAAAAACTTGGGACGGGGTGTGATAGGGATGGAGGAGAGGGTGTCCTAGAACGAACCAATAATTCATAATCATAAGTCAGCCGACCTATAAGCGGCGATGTAAACGAGTGCAGTTAGCTTCTACCTTTTTCTATTCTCCTAGTACAGTGTACAGCGTTTTAGAATCGCCCTAGCGACAGCGGCACCAAGCGCGCGATAGTGGGAGACACTACGTACCAAGAGCGGACAGACTTGATTGAACACCTCCTTTACCTTCCTAACACCTTGATCCTATATCTTCCCCACTCGTGTAACGTAACGCTTTTCGAGGTTAATGTGTCACAGCCAAAACATAAAAATGTCAAAAAAAAAAACAACAAAAAAACACTTCATTCTTAAATGTCTGCCAAACCCGCCACTCACGTGTTATGCTGGTTTACAATATAATGTTAAAGAACAGTCAAACACTTTTGTTATTGGTTTATAGAAAATATGAAATAAGGTGAAAGATATTTTATTATAAGAAAGAAACTTTTGTGATTTTTTTCTTTTAATTTGAAACTTTTTTTAAAAAAAAAACTCTTAGACTAAATCTTAATATAACATACACTGTATGGTTTTAATTTTAAAAAGCATTTTTTAAAAAAACTCTTAGACTAAATCTTAATATAATATACACTGTATGGTTTTAATTTTAAAAAGCATTATTAAAAAAAACTATAGTCAAATACAATTATTACTGCCATTTATCATAAAAATAAATCAAATGTTAGAGTCTATGACGACAATTATTGTATGTAATTGTTTTAAGAAAAAAAAAAAAAAAAAAATCATAATTCAAATAAAACATATCTTCTATGCATTTATAGCAACAGGGTTTCATTCTTATTATTTTATTGACACAAGTAATTAATAAATTATAATATATACACTTAATTAGAAAACAGCTATCACAAATACCTTGACAGTTTTTTTTTTTTTTTAAATTTTAAGGAAAGATCATTAAAATGATATTTATTTCATCACAAATTTTGACTATTTATAAATTCTTTACAAGCATTTTGAACGTGCTAATGGGTAATACTGGATATGACCTGGGTAATTATATGCTTTACTTTATCCACACAATTATCCTATTTGATTATTATTATTTAACTAGCTGGGTACCCGTGCTTCGCTACGAAGTGTTATAATAATTAGATAAGTTTATAAACAACCATAATGAAACATTATAAATTATTTTACTATGCAAGAATATCTAGATTCTACCTCTTCCACCTATTTCTATACCCCCTCCTCCTTGATAAGCAAATTTTTAAATATCCTGAATTCCCCCCCCCCCCCTCCCCCTTAAGTAAAATATGACAAAACAATACATAAAAACTATTACTCTACTCTTAAAGATCTTTTGCATCATCAATGGTATTCATTACATTGACCCCGTATTCATTACTAGTACCATACCCCTGTGTACCAAATTTAAATTTCCAAAATTCATGTAGGCTGTCATTTTCCCCTTGCTTTGAAGTTCAAGTGGGCAAATTTTTATCGACATCGAACTAAAACTGTAGATTTGTATAAAGAACATACACCCACATACGTTGAATTTTATATATATATATATATAGCTATAAATTTCAATTTTACCCCCTCCAAAATAAAATTGTACATAACAACGATTACTTTTCTCTTAAAGTGCTTTTCAAAGATATGCATGATATGAAGGGAATCCATTACTTCGACATTTTTACACCGTACCCCTTTGTACCAAAATTTAAATTTCGAAAATTCATGTAGACAGTGACCTACCCCTTGCTTTGAAGGGAAAGTGAGTAAATATTCATCAAATTAGGATAAAACTGTAGATTTGTATAAAAGACATGTACCCTCATACAGACACTCTTCTTTTTTTTATAAGATATAGCTATATTTTTCCATTTTACCCCCCTCCTAAATGAAAATACATATGACAGAACTGTTCATAACAACAATTAATGTAATCTTAAAGAGCTTTTCAACGATATGCATCATAAAGGGTATTCAGTCCTTTGACCCCGTATTCATTATTGTACCCTGTTCCCTGTGTACCAACATTTAAATTTCGAAAATTCATGTTGACACTGATTTTTTCTTCCTTTACAGGTCAAGTGTGCATTTTATGATCGAGATCAGACTAAAACTATGGATTGTATAAGGAACATACACACATACGTTGACTTTTAGATATATTTTTCCATTTACCCCCTAAATGCACGTAAAAACAATTATTGTACTCTTAAAGAGCTTTTCAACAGTATGCATCATGAAGGGTTTTCAACTTTGACATTTGTACCCCGTACCCCTGTGTACCAAAACTTAAATTTCGAACATTCATGTAGACAGAGATCTTCCCCTTGCTTTGAAGGTCAAATGAGCAAATTTTCATCGAGATCGAATTAAAACTGTTGATTTGTATAAAGAAAATAAACACTCACACATATGTTGACTTATATAGATATACATTTCCATTTTACCCCCCTCCTAAATGAAAATATGACAAAAACGTACTTAACAACAATTAATGTACTCTTAAAGAGCTTTTCAACGATATGCATCATGAAGGGTATGCATTACTTTGACATTTGTACCCCGTACCTCTGTAACAAAATTTTAATTTCGGAAAATCATGTAGGCAGTGACCTTCACCTTGTTCGGAAGAAAAAGAGTGTAAAAATGCATCAATTTGGGATAAA
Organism: Gerris lacustris; assembly: GCA_951217055.1. Classification (NCBI taxonomy): domain Eukaryota; kingdom Metazoa; phylum Arthropoda; class Insecta; order Hemiptera; family Gerridae; genus Gerris; species Gerris lacustris. The sequence goes on from OX578277.1 coordinate 13,994,761, forward strand.
ACTGTAGATTTGTATAAAGAACACACACACAACATACGTTGACTTTTATATAAATAGATTAAATATGTAATAAATAGATGTAATATTTATTCTTGCTAGATTTGATTTATTTTATGTTTAACGAAACAACTAAACAGGTTTGCTCTTTAAATTGATTAATTTTATGACCACTACTCTTCTATACCTTTCATTTGATACCTCCTCGAAATTATATTTTTGGTTTCGTGTGACATGAACAGCTGATAATTTTAAGATCTTTAATACTGGAAAGTTTCATGTTTTTACCTTTTTTTATTCAAAAGTTATTGGAACCGTACAAAGTGACATATAGATAGACAAATGAACGAAACTATAAGGATTTATTTGATTGGTTTTTCCAACGAAACCCTAAAAAGAAGGGGGGGGGGGGGGGGTCAGCAAAATAATGTAGAACTCTAAGAGTCCAAGAGAACACAAGAAGTCCAAGTAGAGGAGTTACGTTAAAGAAGAAGCAGGTAAAATATATATATATGAAAAATAGGTACTGCTTTGTATTGTAACTCCCTAATGTACATAAATGCAGTGGCGTAACTATGGGCCAGCACGGGCCCGCATTGCGGTCGGGCCCCCGGTTCCAGGGGACCCCCAAATCCAAAAAATGAATTAACATGAAATTACTGTATTTGTACAAATGCCAATAGGGGCTCTTTAGAGTTTAGAGCAAAATCTTTTTTTTTTGCGCATCAATTTTCATTTTCATTTGGTGAGGGACCTCCAAAAAGATCTTGCGGGGGCCCCCAATGCCCTAGCTACGGCACTGTGTAAATGACTTTGACTAAGTAACTATTAAGAAAAAAGGATGTTTAGTCCAATTTTTTTGGGGACAAATCACACTTCAATTTTTATAAGAGGAGTAACAGTCTAAAGAAGAACATTCTGTACACTTTCTTAGATAAAAAAAAAAACAGAGGGGAGTAACAATCTAAAGAATTTCCAAAAAAAATAGGTTTAAGAATTCGGAAAATGGTCTAAGAAAGTTTGTTAGGTGTCAGGTTAGGGTTAGATGATATTAAAGAAAGAAAAAACTCAGCAAAATAATATAGAACTCTACAGTTAGTGCCGAATGAGTTTTAGTGTGTTGACAGCTCGGGAAAGTCAAAGAAATAGTGTATTCATTTATTTATTTTACTTTCATGTGCTGCCAATGCACAAATAACCCCATTTGGCACAAACTGTAAGAGTATAAGTAAACTATCTCTGTAGTAAGTGAACTATCAGAGTCTACATAGATGAGTCTAGTTAAAGATGAAAAAAAAAAAAAAATCTTTCATAAAGATACTACTTATTAAGGTAAATTTCTCATGTTTCAACCGATGAAAGATCTTTCTAAAAAACTACTTGTTGGACACTCAAGAGAACTTAAATGGTGTAAATTCATCAAAACCTCAAAATAAAGTTTATATACGAAAGTAAGGAATAAAAAAAATTTATAACTTACAATTTTCATTCATGAAGACTAATATAAAATCATACCTGAAACAAAAAAAAAATGAAAGTTAAATTATAAATTAAAATTATCTCCCTTACATAAAGCATTATATTCAATCTTAAAATCTAATTCTTTATTACTAATTTTTGGACCATATAAGGGGATGATAAAATTAACAAGTAGTTAATTTAAAATAATAGTTATATTTTGCCCATTACGGGCATCATCATATAGTGTATAAGCAATGAGGTACGGACGGGCAAGAAAAGCCCTTAACTGTGTCACATTGGTTGGTTTAGGCATTTTTTTTACTGCTTCTAACTTTTCTGATGTTGGATGAATGCCAACCTTGTCTAGTCTGTGCCCTAAGTATGTAATACTCTCTTGCAGCCATTTGCACTTCTCTTTGTTTACCTTCATTCCAGCAGCCTTAAGGCGTTTCAATACTTCATTAACTCTTGACATATGTTCTTCCATTGTTCGCCCTGTAATAACTATGTCATCTAAGTAACAGGCTACGCCTTCCATATCTCCAAGCAACTGGTCCATTAACCTCTGGAATATGGCAGGAGGGCCAAAATTCCAAAAGGCATTCGCTTGTATGCAAAATAACCTTTGTGTGTAGTGATAATAATTTTTTTTTTACATTCTGGGTGTACTAGTATCTGTAATTATTAACATCCCTAAGGTCACTAGCTGTAAATTGCTGACCACCACTTAACTTTGTGGTAACTTCTTCAGCGTGGTAAAGGGTGCCTATCATGTGCAATGTACTTGTTAATTGAAACCTTAAATCTTCACATGGTCTAATTTTTCCGTTTGATTTAATAGCAACAACCATGGAAGATGCCCATTCAATTGGTATCCCTGCCGGGTTGATAGGTTCTATTATGTCTTCCTTTTGTAATCTCTCTAACTTATTTCCTACTTGTGGTCTTAGTGCGAACGGAACTTGCCTTGTAAGCTTCTCAATGAACCTAAATATTGTGTAACTGATTCTTCTTCTTGCCTAATTTTTTTTTTTCCCCCAAACTTAATACACTCAGCTAAAACGCACACACATTTAGAGTAATATTGTGCTAAAATATGGCACTTTTTTACTTTAGCACCCCCCTTGGGTCTAAACAATAGTCTGTTCTACATAAGTCTCAATGGTTTGTGTGTTTGTCTCCCCAAGACATTGAGACTCCTGGGGCAGTTTCATATTTAATATTGATTTATCTTAATAGTTGATTATACAAAGGGATATGATCACAATTATACACACAAGTGTGATATTCCTTTGTCCCAAGGTACATTGGAATAAATATTCCTTCGTCTAAATAGTAATTTAGACTAAGGAATATATGCTACTCTGTATATTATGTTCCTTTGTCTAAATAACTATTAACACAAAGGGATATAGGGGGGTTCTAAGGTAAAAAAGTACCTAAAATATTTTTAAGTTCCTGGTAAGAAATTCTGTCACCTCTCTAGGAAATGTGTGATCAACAAGGATTTTAAACGATTCCGCTCCTATTTTTGATAAAAATAAGTTTTTTCTACCAGTTTCAATTTGGTCTTCCTCTCATAGAAGGCCGTGGATAGCTAATTGTAAATCAAATCTTTGAATGTAATACCTCCATTCTTCTACATCTTTATTAAATTATTCAAATGTTATATTACTTAAATAATTATTTCTTCTCTCTACCATTATCTAATTCGCCTTCCTCTTGTTCTTGTCTTCTCCTTCTTCAACCTGTCATCCTCGTCGCCAATTGTAATAAATGTACACTTGTATGATTGGAACAATTGTCAGAAACTATAATTCTTAGTTCAACAAATCATTACTTAACTATTGCCAAATTATGTCAATCTAATTAATTATTATATTATGGCGATGTCACAGTGATTTTGAGCGTTTTGTAGTTGTTGTCGACCGATGTTTGCCCGCACTCTTCTCCCCATTTTTCATATAACATAAATAAAAGATATTTCAATGTCAAATTGTCGTTTCCTGTGAAATGTTAAATTATTTATTACTTTGACTTTTGTACTCCGCATCCCTATGCACCTAACTTTAAATTTCGAAGACCTTACTGCCTCAAAACCTTACTCTGAACCTAACAAACATTATGGTGTGATTATGGTTTCGATCAGTTTCTTCTTAAAGTTTTAAGAACATTTACGGACGTACACTGAAATTTTATAAATAAATATATGTGTGTGTGAATGTAAATAAGTAAATGCATATGTATATATAGTTAAAACTGCTTAAAGTTAAAATAATAAAAAAAAAATTATTAATACCACATTGTTAAAAAAAATCCAAAATTACCTATTTTATAACAAAATATATAATATAAATAAAGTATAATTATTAGTAATACTTTTCTAGTTTTATCTATAATAAATAAATCAAATGAAAATGTTTACAAAAAAGTTTTTCTATTTTATAATATACATATATAAATATTTTTAGGAAACTTTAAACTGAAACATATTTATTGGTGTTCAAAAGAAGAAAAAAATACTTAAAAAATATAACTAAATAGTGTTTATATATTTGTATTACAGTTTGAAACTGGAAAATAAATAAACAAGACTAAAGTAGTTGTTTGGCCAAAGATTTTCTGTGGAATTTTTCATAGATTATAAAAACTCAAAATAAATAAATGAATGTTTTATCATTTTAATGAAAAGAGGGAACTAATTTATTTAGTTAGCCATAGGGGGGTAACCAAGTAAATGAGATGATGTCATGCGGAAAAAATTGAATTGGTTACCCCACCCAATATTTGTTTACTGACCCACTTCACTGTTTACTGAATTACTTTATATAAATAATTATTATGGCAAGGGAATATTTACACATTAAATATTTTGGAGTGGGTAACCAAGAGGCGAAAAGAGAATTACTGGCATTAAAAATAATTATTACTTAAAAATATAGATTACTAATAATGAAAAAATTAATTAATGGTGGTAAAAGGGCTATAGTATGTTCTTGATATTATTTAAATTATGCACTAATCCGAGGAGAAAGCAATCAAAATGTACCCAAAATATGATTATTATTGGTAAAAATTTGCTCATATTGAATCCTAAGTATTTTCGGAATAGGGTGGCTTGACCAAAAAAGAAAAATCAGGACAGAAAAGCTGTGGGGAAAAAACTTGCCAAAATCCATAGAAAGAGGTGTCTAGAGAATGTAGAACCTATAGCACATACTTTGAAATGACAAGCCTCAGACCTCAGACCTGACCAAACTAAGACTGGATTGAACTCACTCTAAGACATACAGCTTCTGGCCTTAAGGTATGATCAAACCGTTAATCGAAAAACAAAAAACGAGAATGAGAGAATCCGTATCTGCCGAAGAGAGGCTTAAGGTTGTCGGGCTCTGTAAGCAGACTGAAATATCAGAAGGGCCCGACTATATTGCGTATTCAACTTGGTTAAAGGATTTGAGGTAAGGTTAGAAAGGAAGGTGCTGTGGAAAGGCAGCGGCACCGGATAAGTGATAACTCTCGGTGGGAGAAGCTGACAAGCAGCCGCGGCACCGAACAAGCTAGCGGCTAGCACTCCCGATGGGTAAAGCAAGGAGGGAAGGTTGGAAAGGTGTGATGTGAATAAGAAGGCAGAGTAAGATAAGTAGGTAAGGAGGAAGATAGAAAAGAATGACTCTTCTCAGCCTGTGCACCGGTATTTATAAACCAGGGGAAGGAGAAGGGGCTGCCTAACCCCCCTAGAGGGTGCGCGGCGCGCGCAAGTCGGGAGCCTCCAAGGTGGGGGATCGAGGCAGACCGTTTCACTACCCCTGGGCCCTCGATGTTCCAGGCGGGAGATCCAGACGCTCGCTACATCCTCAATTTATTAACATTAAATACAAACATATAAAGTACAAAAGAAGACTCGCGGGTCAATTAAGGTCAATGAGGTGGCGGTCGCCACAAGGTTATCACACTTCAAGATAGATCACTAGAAGACCTGAAGTTTAGTGCTGCTAT